>SJYQ01002230.1:8210-31655 GCA_006410935.1 Redunca redunca
ATATTACTTATATGATTTTTAATTTTTTTGGAGAAATGAAATCTGAGATTCAAAGAGGTGACAGAACTTACTCAGAAGACCACAGTGACAAAAGGCTATACCTGTATTCATATCAAATTCTCCCATTCCCAGGTTCAGTGCCCATTCTCACATACATACTTCATTATTCCTCATCAGATGTCCACCTCCTTTGAAGATTCTTCCCAGCAGTGTCTAACTAGAAACTGAAATAATGCAATCTGAGTTCTTTTTGAGATTATGCCAATTTTTTTTTTTAATGTGAAGCAAAGACAGCCTTGAAAGTGCTGGCTCACTTGATATTCAGGCCCTAGAGAGGGAAAAAGAAGTATCTGGGATTACAGTAAGATGGAGTACCACAGACCCACATAAACTGGTGGATATGAGATGAATCTCATGTGTCCAGGTGTATTGAAGGACCTGTCACTCACGTGTTGATTTACGTGGTAGAGGTAAGTTAATTCATGTTAATATGCAAAAATGTTTCTAATGACAACCTATCAAGAGTGTAGAGGTACATATCCAAAGACAGAAATGAGAAGAGAAAAAGAATACTAGAAAAGAAGCAAGAAATTAACCAGGGGAATAGAACAGTTCTCCAGTATAATCATCAGAGTGCTGACTAGAATTTCTTTTTCACTAGCAACTTATCTTAGAGTTAATAATGTTCTATATTTAAGAATTTGAACTATAAAACCACTTATAAGTGGATTCAGATCCCACATAAACTACTTAGCATTTCTAAAGGCATCTGTTTTCTTTTTCTTTAAGGTTGAAAGAATGATATCTAATTGAGGGGTCATGAGGATTGCCTGAGATTTTATACACATTTGAAACATGGATAAAAATACTAGTATATGCTCTTTCAATGAGTGGAATGGTAGATGTTATCTATGTAATTTATCTATTATAAGTACTCAATTATTCTATAAAGAAGATGTGATGCTCTTAAAAATTAAATGAATGGATAATATAATAATAAATGATAATGACCAAGAGAATATGGAGGACTCCATTCATTCAACAAATGTTTTTCAGCTACCTCTTCTGTGCTCTTCACTTTCAGGGTTATGTAGAAAAAAAGCATTAAACATTTGACACAAATAACCAATAATCTTAAAAGTGTAACACTTGAATTGAGTTTGAAAGGAGTAAATGTTAAGCCTATGTACAAAAAGACTCTGGGGAACAGTTGGTTATCTTCAAATAAGTCAAGGAAGGACAGTGCTGTGTTCTGAATGTCCCATAGGTATATAAGCCTATGAATTTTAATTCAAAAAATTTTTTTTAAGTTAGAGCTGTCCAAAGATGAAACAACAATAACTAGTATGTGACTAGAATGACTACATGCCAAGATCACTCCTGGGTAAGAGGTTGGCATTATCTCATTTTATCCTCAAAATAACCTAACCCTGTTAGAGAGGCATTGTTTTCCTCAAGATGAGATTTTCTTTTTTCTCATAGCACTGAGACGTTATGTAGCTTTCTTAGTGACACAGAGCTGTCTCAGAGCCAGCCTTCAGACTTAATCAGAGATTAAGCTCTTAATTTTCAGTTTAGGCACTCTCATTTGGGAAGATGAGCAGCGTGTCGTTCCACCATAAAAAGGAATGTGTTTGAGTCAGTTGTCGTGCCTCTGCCTCTTATACAGAGTGAGGTCAGAAAGAGAAAAACAGATATCATTTATTAATGCATATATATATATATATATATATATATATATATCTTCCCTTGTGACTCAGATGGTAAAGCGTCTGACTACAATGGAGGAGACCTGGGTTTGATCCCTGCACCTGGAAGATCTTCTGGAAAAGGAAATGGTAACCCACTCCAGAATTCTTGCCTGGAAAATCCCATGAACGGAGGATCCCTGTAGACTACAGTACATGGGGTTGCAAAGAGTCAGACATGACTGAGCGACTTCACTTCACTTCATATATATGTATAGTCATGACTGATGTGTTGTTGTAAAGCAATATATACACAAAAGAAAAAGAAATGTGTAGGAAAAGACTGACAGAAAGGAATCCAGAGCCATGTTTTCAAGGTCTCCATAAATATAAAATGGTTGTGTTTGAATACATACCATCAATGGGGGAAAAATCTTATTAGAATTATTAATCATTCTAAAATAGAACCAGGATGCCAATGCAAGAGAAAAACTAATGCAACTGATGTCACAAATTCATCAATTATGTTATCTGGAAAGTATATATTAAACAACCATTTCACTCACAAGTATTTGGTCATTTGATTTTTAAAAAATATATGGCACACTGCAATTCAATTTAGAGAATGCACTCTTTTAAAAAACTGGTAGGTGAATGATTCGATATCTATAGAGAAATAAATGAACCTTAACTTCTACCTCATATTATGTAAAATTAAATTGACATAGCTCATAGTCATATGTGTGAAAGTCATAGATACTTCTGGAAGCAAATGTAGGATATATGTATATATATGTATATATATATATATATATTTTTTTTTTTAATAGATATTCTTCAGGCAAAGACATCCTAAGTAGGACTCAAAAAGCTCTGACCATAAGAGAAAAAAGAAAAATATTTTCAAAATTTTAAATGTCTTTTCATCACACAATATCATTGAGCAAGTAAAAAGGCAAGTCACTGACTATAAGTAAGTATTTGTAGCATATATCTGACGAAGGATTCATACCAAAGTCATATAGCAAAATCCTACTAGTCAAGAGTAAGCTAGAACTTGACTGGCGATCCAGTGGTTAAGAACCTGCCTGCCAAGGCAGGGAACATGGTTTCAGTCCCCGATCTGGGAAGGTCGCTGCAGGACACGCTGCAGGGCCTCTAAGCTGGCACGCCACAACCACTGAAGTCTGAGCACTCGTGCTCTGCAACACGAGAAGGCGCTACGACCAGAAGCCCAAGCACCACCACTACAGGGTACCCCGCTCACCGCAGCTGGAGAGAGCCTGGTGCGGCCGCAGCCCTAGGGCAGAAAAAGAGGAAGAAGAAGAAGCTGAAAGCCCGATTAAAAAACTGAATGAAGGACTTGAATAAGTACTACACAAAAGAAGGCATATGAAAGCCAATAAATACAAAAAGGGACCTATGATCAGTAGCAAACGGGAAAATGCAAATTAAACCACGAAGAGATACCTTTTTACAATTTTATCAGGGGTAAGGACTAATTTGAAAAATAAAATGGGAAACATGAAGTGTGGGCTAGGATGAGAATACAGCTAGAACTCTCATATCAGTGGTGGAAGGGTAAAATGGTAAAACTACTTTGGAAAATTGATGGCAGTTTCTACTGAGGTTAAACACAAATGTCTCTTGCACCTAAGTACTTCCACTCCGGTATATACCTTATAGAAATGAGTTCAGGTATCCACACAACCTCGTGTAAAATTTTTACAGGTTTATTCATAATAAACAAAATGTCTAAATAACCCAAATGCCCAATAAATTGTTATATAAAATGATTATACGATTACATTTATGTGAAGAAATACATGCATGTTGCTCAGTCACTCAGTTGTATCCAACTCTTTCCAACCCCACGGGCTGTAGCCTGCCAGGCTCCTCTGTGCATGGAATTTTCTAGGCAAGGATACTAGAGTGGGTTGCCATTTTCTACTCCAGGGGATTTTCTTGACCCCAGGATCAAACTTGTGTCTTTTGCATCCCCTGCACTGGCAGGCAGACTTTACCACTGTGCCACCTGGGAAGCCTGGAGGAACACACAGCGAAAACAACGCAGTCAACTGTTGGTAACAGAGGTAAAAACCCAAACACTTTGAGCAGAAGAAGATAGACAAGAGAAGTACCTGCAGTGTAGATATTATGTGACTTTAGAAAAGAAATTAGGTTGGAGACAGAAATTACTTATTTATAACTAATGCAGAAGTTGGAATGGCGTCTGCCCCTTGCGGCAGGCAGAACCAACAGCTCCTCAACAACAGTCACATTCTAATCTCAGAAACTGCGAACGTGCTAGGTTATACGGCAAAGGGGAGTTAAAGTTGCTGATGGAATTATGGTTGATCATCAACTGCTCTTAAAATAGGGAGATTTCCCTGGATTATCTGGGTAAGCCTAGTGTAACCACAAAGGTCCCTATAAATGGAAGAGAAAGACAGAAGAGACTTTGGGAAAGAGATGTGATGATGGAAACCGTGCCAGGGAGATGAGACGTTGCTGGCTTTGAAGATGGAAGGAGACTATGCTCCAAGGCACATGGCAGCCTCTAGAATCTGGAAAAAATGAGGAAACAGATTCTCCGTGAAGGCCTCCAGAAAGGAATGAAGCTCTGCCAACACCCTGAGCTTAATCTGGTGAGACTGGTGTTGAACTTCTGACTGTACAACAGTAAATGTGCATTGCTTAAATCACTAAGCTTGAACTAACTCGTTAGCAGAAGCAATGAAATATCCAAGAGGCCAGAAAAGGTCACAAAGGAACCATGGGGTATTGCAAATGCTCTCTTTTGTGACAGCTGATGGTTACACAGGTATACATCATTGTAAAAAATCCTTAAGCCTCATGAGTATAATCAGTGACCTTTATGCCTATATGGTATTCTATGCATGTTAGCCTTCAATTAAAAAAAATAAATCATTCATCAAGCAGGAAATTTTTTTCTAACTGACATTACTTTATGTTGCCAAAATGTGGGGAAACGGTCACTTTGTGTGAATTTGGTCGGTCATTTTGCTAGGTGGCTGCATAGTGAGTTTGAAGATCTCTCCCACCTGCAGCTGGATGAGACAGGGGCATATTCAGTGTGATATATATATATATATATATATATATATATATATATAAACTTATTACCACTTATCAAAACGCATAAAGCACACTTTCCATTGTTTGACACATATGTAGTAAAAATGCAAAAGTGGAAGGAAAACATATCATTCAAGGTTGAACTCTGAAGAAGAGGAGAAATGAGACAGAGGAAGGTAGTGAAGGGAATGAAGCGAAGGTAGTGAAAGGAATTTCAAGGGGATATGGGATCTTTTCCAAAAAATATACTCTTAAAATTTTCTTTAAAATACCGGAGGGAAACAGATAGACAGACAGGTGGTGAGAGAGGATGGAGTAAGAGAGCCTTGGAAGAGAGAAGAGAGGTTTTTCCCTGAAATAAGAAGTATGACGTCTAAAGATACCTGAAAGAGTGGTAAAGATACCCGTATGAGTGGTTCACAACCAGAGGCGATTTAGAAATACCCGAAGACGTTTAGTAAGGTCTGGAGACATATTTTTATTGTCAAAATTAGAGGTAGGTGTTATTCTCACCTTGTTGATAGAGGTGAGAGGTGCTGACAAACAGCCTACCATACAAACCACAGCTGCACACAGAACACAATTATCCAGCCCCAAATAATTCTATGGTCTAAAAAAACCTGCTCAACAATTTTTCTGGCGATAATTGTCACCGATGAGGCAACTTCTGAAGGTAGACTCTGGCCGTTTTGTGTAAGGCTGATGTTTACAACTTACTTTTTGGAGTGGTGTTGCTGAAATGGACAGGATAAGAGGCACCAGTGGTTGTGGAACAGAGAAAACATTTGGAATAACTGCTTAAGAAAATGAACCACAGAGTCGATAAGAGGTAAAGAGATGAAGTGACAGTGGTGGGCAGAGGGCCCAGTCAGCTCGGTCTAATCATCTGAGCCCAACTAATGGCGTCAAGTGGCGATTCATTAACCATACTAAAAGTAGAATCAATGCTGGGGACTCAGCACACGTGCAGAATCAGCGTTGCCTTTAAGCACTGCACAGTGAAGTTAGAAGTGTGAGTAGATGGGTGAGCAATGCTTGGGGCCGTGACAATTTGGGTTCTAGTCCTAGTAGACCCGAGGCTTCCCTGGTAGCTCAGCAGTAAAGAATTTACCTGCAATATGGGAGGCGTGGGTTCAATCCTTGGGTCAGAAAGATCCCCTGAAGAATGAAATGGCAACCCACTCCAGTATTCTTGCCTGGGAAATCCCATTATCTGGGGCACCTGGCCAGCTACAGTCTATGGGGTCACAAAATTCAGATACAACTAGACCAACCAACCAACCTAGTAGACACAAGAAATCTGTTTGCCAGAATTTAATTGTCAATTTATAGCTCAGTCTTTACTTTCAATACTTTAAAAGTTGCAAGTGGTGAACTGGATGGTTTGATGGGTACTGCAAAGAGCTATACCCTTCCCTCCAACATCAGATATAAAGGAATCATTCTCCCAGATCGGCAGGACAGAAGACAGTCCTCAGCTGCCAGGATTTGGGAATCACCTCAGCTCTAAAAAGCGTCCTCCCCAAAGGCTGTACTTTCTCCCTGAAATGGCCCACAGCCAGTGACTGATCAGGAGGAGAAAAGGCCTGGTCCTCGTGTTCCCACTCAAGACAGATCTAAAGTTCACACTGTCAGTGGAGCATCCCACACGTTGGCTGCGGTGTCCCATTGCTGAGTGATGGGCTGACTTTTCCCTGTTCTCAGTCCCAGGGCTACTGCCCTTTCTTCCCTTCCACAGTTGCTGACGCCAGGAGAGTCTCTAACTAACCCTGTGCGTGCTAGTCTCCATCTCAGAGTCTGCTTCCTGGGGAACCCAACCTGTAACAGATGAAAGTCAGGTTCTCTTCGTTTATCAGATTTCATAATCTCATGCCTCTATCTCTGGGCTTAATGTAAAATCTCTCACAGCAAGTATATGTTAAAGTGTGTGTGTGTGTATGTGTGTGTGTGTGTGTGTGTGTGTGTACATGCATAGATGACAATCATCACAGCCTTTCTCATCCATACTGTCTTTTGAAGGTAAAATGGCCAGAATTCTAATTCAAATGAATGTGCGCTGTACTCTTTGGCAAAAGACCCCCTCTACTAACCAACACCACTATGTGGCCACACGTCACCACCAGCAAACCAACAGTGGGGTTTTTCACCTCCGTTAGGTAGTTTACTGCCAGTGCAAGTGCAGGGGATACAACAGATCATTTATCTCTCTGTATTTTACACAAATATGGCGTGCTGCAGTCCATGGGGTTGCAAAGAGTCAGGCACGACTGAGCGACTGAACTGAACTGATTTTACCGAAGAAAAACTGAGGCTCAAGTATCTCGAATGGCTGCTGATTTTGCACAGCAAATACTTACAGGAGTCGGGACTAGTACTCAGTTGTTCTCATTTTAACTCCACAGTTCCCTCTACCACATGGTAGACAAATCAGTTCAAATGTAGGTAAATTCATAGGTGACAGGATCCTAGCTATTATTTTTCAGCTTGACTTCAAGAACAGCCATATCCTTTTTAAATGAGAATCTATTCCTCTTAATATGCCAGAAAATTTTTACTCAACCAAACAATTTGGAATTAGAAGGGACCATAGAGGGTATTTAGTATAGAAAATGTACGTTAAGCTCATTCTCACGTGCCAGCCGCACTGTATTGGCAAGTGCCTGTTGGAACATCACGTGGAGAAGGAGATGAATGCCAAGTGTGGCTCACCGCAAAGAACTGTGAGATTGATTAGTGATGCCTGCCACGAGCACAGGGATCGGTCCTGGTGGCTTCAGTGCTATGGAGCGGTAGTCCCGGTCTAACTGTAACATTCTGTGAATAAGGAGACTTAACCTCAGACAAACCAAAAGAGAAGACCTTTCAATAAGAGTGATATATATATATAAAATATATATTATATATATATCTCTATACTAGTGGTATGGTCAAGACTTGAGTCCAAGTCACCTGACTTTGAGAACAATGCCATCTCTTTGTTACCTGTGCTGTTCAATACAATGTCCACTAGCTACCTATAGCCATTTAAAATTAACTAGCAATCACATAAATTTTTATTTTTTCAGCTGTACAGATTATATTCAATATGAGCCAGCAGAGAGAAGATTTCTAGCATCAGAGAAAATTCCACTGGACATCACGGTGATACCAATGGGCCTCTGAAATTATTCTTAGGTTCATATATTCCCATGTCTTAGTGAAGACTCAACAAAAATTAATTGAGGGTGATAATTGATGTTAAGAGAAATTTAAAAGTTCTTTAGCTTATGCACAGGCTGCATTAAAATTATACATCCCTTGGGACAATTTCTGTCCAAGGTTAACATTTTGCCTTTTGAAAGTACAGAGGGATAAAAGCTAGTTTTAGACTTCATGTATACCATATGCCTTGTAATGTATTGTGTGTCTTCTGCTATAGACTCCTATTGTTAGGTCTGAAGTGAAACCTCCATGGAACTTCTCCACAGTGTAAGGAAAATGTCAATCAATGAGTTACTTAAGGTAAAAGAACAATACATATTTACTGAATTAGTTTTTCCTTGTCGATTTCAATATCGATCGCTACTATCTATATAAGAAACATTTCTATATAAAAGGACATAAGAATTTCTAGGTTCAAATCTGCAATGTAAAGCACATTATTATTGGTCAAAGCTACCATTTAGTGAGTAAGCACTGTTTAATTCCTATTATATAATCTTCACAGTGATCCAGAGAGGTCATATTGTTTATCTCTCAGAGATTAAAAAAAAATTAAGCATATTTTTTTCCTAAGATACAAAGGTGGTAACTGTCATAGAATATGTCATGGAATATGATCTCAGGTTTGTGTTTCTGCCTTTAAGGCTTATGATATATGTCATAAGTGTATTCTCATGCTATCTTCACTAGTAAGATATGCTATAGGAAAATTAGTCTAACCAAGACTTAGTCATAAGTAGTTCTGGAGAAATCTTCCTTTGAGAACCACTGCTGCAGATAGTACCTATGTGGTTTGGATGTGTTAGTAAAGTGGTAAGGGGCTCATCTTACAAAACATCTTGTAAATGTGTCTATTGTCACCAAATACCAGGCGATAGAGTAATTGCATGATGAGAGAAGCACTCAGATCAAGATGGAAGGAAAACTGAACTTGGTGTCCCAGAATCTGATTCAAACTCTGGTTATTTCTGTAGCTGGCCAGCACTGTTAAGTAAATCATTTGTTTTCCTAAACCTCAGAGCTAAAAAGCCTCTTGATGAAAGTGAAAGAGGAGAGTGAAAAAGTTGGCTTAAAGCTCAATATTCAGAAAACGAGGATCATGGCATCTGGTCCCATCACTTCATGGGAAATAGATGGGGAAACAGTGGAAACAGTGTCAGACTTTATTTTTTGGGGCTCCAAAATCACTGCAGATGGTGATTGCAGCCATGAAATTAAAAGACGCTTACTCCCTGGAAGAAAAGTTATTTGCAACCCAGATAGCATATTCAAAAGCAGAGACATTACTTTGCCGACTAAGGTCCGTCTAGTCAAGGCTATGGTTTTTCCTGTGGTCATGTATGGATGTGAGAGTTGGACTGTGAAGAAGGCTGAGCGCCGAAGAACTGATGCTTTTAAACTGTGGTGTTGGAGAAGACTCTTGAGAGTCCCTTGGACTGCAAGGAGATCCAACCAGTCCATTCTGAAGGAGATCAACCCTGGGATTTCTTTGGAAGGAATGATGCTAAAGCTGAAACTCCAGTACTTTGGCCACCTCATGGGAAGAGTTGACTCATTGGAAAAGACTCTGATGCTGGGAGGGATTGGGGGCAGGAGGAGAAGGGGACGACAGAGGATGAGATGGCTGGATGGCATCACAGACTCGATGGACATGAGTCTGAGTGAACTCCGGGAGATGGTGATGGACAGGGAGGCCTGGCGTGCTGCGATTCATGGGGTCGCAAAGAGTTGGACACAACTGAGCGACTGAACTGAACTGAACTGAAACCTCAGTTATCTTCATACAAGCAAGCCTGTATCACTGAGCTGTCTTGAGAGCTGGAAGTCGCTGCTAAAGCACAGAATGATTCTATGACACGCTGTTGGTGTTTAACTGGCAGGAGACACGGGCTTGGTTCCTGCGTCAGGAAGATCCCCTGGAGAAGGAAATGGCAACCCACTCCAGCATTCTTGTCTGGGAAATCCCATGGACAGAGGATTGCAAGAGAGTCAGACACGACTGACTTAGGAACTAAACAACAATGAAAGCGCATATGCTGACCCGCGAGACAGACATCTTTCATCCTTGCCCCAGCGTCAGCACCGATCCAGCTCCGGATGCCACTGAACTGTAGCTTTCTCATGTTCACTATGGCAGGAAGTCCTGTCCTACACTGGAGAGTTTTGTGAGAACTAAATGAAAGGGTGTGTGAGACTTGTAAATTAACAGAATTAAAGTGTGGCAATAGTAACTCACTTTTTAATGGCTTAATATTATCAGACCCTATGTTAATCACTTTATGAGTATTATCTTGTTAAATCATCCTAATGGTCCTGTGGAATAGGCATTCCTATTATCTCCAACGTTCAGTTGAGAAAGTGGAGTTAATACAGTTAGAAAGTAGTAAAGACAAAATTCAAAACCGTACTGAGAGCATAGCTTACTCTCTTAATCATGACGCTCTACACTCTCCGGTGGCGGAGAGGTGTGTGTGAAGGTGAGCAGAACAAAGAAGCCTCGATTTTCTGCTGAGCATTTTTAAGTATTCTCCAGAGACAGTGGGTCAGGTTACCTGAAGCCATGCTCAAACGTCCATACCAGCCCCATCCCCCTCTCAGCGTACAGGAGCTTGATTTCCTCATCCATCATTTCTTTTTTAATAACACCCTCCTGTTCATCTACCCTTCCTCCTTCACACCCCTCGGCATGTTGACAGTGGCTGGAGTTTCCCATTAAAGCAGTCGTTCTTGTAGAAAAAGGAGCTGACATGATTAATGTCAGTCAGTGACTGAAGGCAGCATCATGCATCCTTGCGCTCAGGTAATTGGGAGAATGGCATGTCCCCAAAATATCTGAAATACTTTCTAAAAGTTTGCTGTGAAACTGAGAGATCAAATTCTACCACTGCAGGTTTTTTGTTTTTTTGTTTTTCGTGTATATGAATGTTTACAAACAGGAATGTTAAATGTTCAACATTTAACAATGTTAAAATATTGGTGGCGTTTAATTGTCCGGTCATTTAAGAGGTAGGAAAAAATCAGATACAGAGAAAGAAAGTAACTTGCCCAAGGTCGCTCAGATATTTCAGTGCAACAGCCAGCATAAGAACTTGCTTCTCCTGACTTACACCATTGCCTCCCAGATTTTTCACTATAAATTTTATCCATCTGCCTCCGCTGACTTATTCTTCCATCTGCCTCTACTGAGACCAGTAATAAAGCTGAATTGACTTCCATAAGTGAGTTCTCCATTTTCCCCTAGAGTGAAGCTCCTTGGGTATCTAGTTGATAGAATTTTTAATAAGTATCTCTCCTTTCAAAAAGACCCACTTCTCTCCTTGCCCAACATCTTCCTGCTGGTCCCCTGTGAACAGACCATTCCAACTGATTCCACAGTCTCTCTGC
This sequence comes from Redunca redunca, assembly GCA_006410935.1. Classification (NCBI taxonomy): domain Eukaryota; kingdom Metazoa; phylum Chordata; class Mammalia; order Artiodactyla; family Bovidae; genus Redunca; species Redunca redunca. The sequence continues at coordinate 19,583 of SJYQ01002230.1, forward strand.
CTCACTGCTCCACTGCATTTTTTTTTTTCTTTTTAGCTTTATCCTTCCAAAAGCATAAGGCAGCAACATGCCCTGAATCTAGAATGGAAAGTAGAAACTATCTGGACAAAATGACAAGGCGGGGCAGGGGTGGGGGGGCGGCGAGGAAAGCACTTCTGCCATGCGTGGCGTTTCAGAGACAACATGAAAAATTAACCTTGTATTCCCTGGGAATAAAATTCACAAAGTTGACTGAGTTCTTTAGGGTCCTTCCCATCTAATAAATTTAAATGTAGTCTATTACATGAAATCAAACTTAAATATAAACAGTTTCCAGAACTTCAAATTTACTGCACTTGCATCTGCTCCTATTCGATTGTATGCTTTCATGTTTTGCTAACAGGAGAGGAAAGAAAAGTTGGGGACCGGAAGTGAAGGAGATGCAAGGAGCAGAAGAAAAGACAAATGCCATGTTAATGGATTAAAAGCCAAGGTAAAATAGAGAAGGCCCATGTCCACCATGCAGTCTTCCATCATTCAAAGATAGGATGACTTTCCCTTGCACGTCTACAAGAGATTGAACTAAGGTCAAGGTAGTTCGGGGATCTATTTTTCTGTTGTTTGTTTTACTTTTTATTTTTTTGACTGCACTGCATGCAGGATCTTAGTTCCCTGACCAGGGATTAAACCTGGGCCCTTGGTGGTGAGAGTGTGGAGTCCTAATCACTAGGCTTCCAGGGAATTTCCAGGGGGACCTATTTTAGGTTGATAAATCCATAACTATTTTTTTTTAACCTTTCACAACTATCCAGGGCAGAAATTGGATGTGCCAAGAGATGCTCTTTTACCAGATATATTCAGTGGGAAGTTGGTGATTTCAAGAGCTGATTCTCAGTGCTATTCAGTGACTTTTAATGTAATGCTTTATAAGTCTGTTAGTCTTTGGTTCCAAAATATTTATGATCCCCTAAGTCCATGATGTACTCCCCATATAAGTTAAATAAGCAGGGTGACAATATACAGCCTTGACATACTCCTTTTCCTATTTGGAACCAGTCTGTTGTACCATGTCCAGTTCTAACTGTTGCTTCCTGACCTGCATATAGGTTTCTCAAGAGGCAGGTCAGGTGGTCTGGTATTCCCATCTCTTTCAGAATTTTCCACAGTTTATTGTGATACACACAGTCAAAGGCTTTGACATAGTCAATAAAGCAGAAATAGATGTTTTTCTGGAATTCTCTTGGTTTTTCGATGATCCAGCGATGTTGGCAATTTGATCTCTGGTCCCTCTGCTTTTTCTAAAACCAACTTGAACATCTGGAAGTTCATGGTTCACATACTGCTGAAGCTTGGCTTGGAGAATTTTGAGCATTACTTTACTAGCGTGTGAGATGAGTGCATTTGTGCAGTAGTTTGAGCATTCTTTGGCACTGCCTTTCTTTGGAATTCGAATGAAAACTGACCTTTCCAGTCCTGTGGCCACTGCTGAGTTTTCCAAATTTGCTGGCATATTGAGTGCAGCACTTTCACAGCATCATCTTTCAAGATTTGAAATAGCTCAACTGGAATTCCATCATATCCACTAGCTTTGTTCGTAGTGATGCTTTCTAAGGTCCACTTGACTTCACATTCCAGGAAGTCTGGCTGTAGGTGAGTGATCATACCATCATCATCATGAGAAACCCTGAGCTGGAAGAAGCACAAGCTGGAATCAGGATTGCCAGAAGAAATATCAATAACCTCAGATATGCAGATGACACCACCCTTATGGCAGAAAGTGAAGAGGAACTAAAAGCCTCTTGATGAAAGTGAAAGAGAAGAGTGAAAAAGTTGGCTTAATGCTCAACATACGGACAACGAAGATCATGGCATCCAGTCCCATCACTTCATGGGAAATAGATTAGGAAACAATGGAAAGTGTCAGACTTTAGTTTTTGGGCTCCAAAATCACTGCAGATGGTGACTGCAGCCATGAAACTGAAAGACGCTTACTCCTTGGAAGAAAAGTTATTTGCAACCTAGACAGCATATTCAAAAGCAGAGACATTACTTTGCCAACAAAGGTCCGTCTAGTCAAGGCTATGGTTTTTCCTGTGGTCATGTATGGATGTGAGAGTTGGACTGTGAAGAAAGCTGAGCACCAAAGAATTGATGCTTTTGAACCGTGGTGTTGGAGAAGATTCTTGAGAGCCCCTTGGACTACAAGGAGGTCCAACCAGTCCATTCTAAAGGAGATCAGTCTTGGGTGTTCTTTGGAAGGAATGATGCTAAAGCTGAAACTCCAGTACTTCAGCCACCTCATGCGAAGAGTTTACTCATTGGAAAAGATTCTGATGCTGGGAGGGATTGGGGGCAGGAGGAAAAGGGCATAACAGAGGATGAGATGGCTGGATGGCATCACCGACTCGATGGAAGTGAGTCTGAATGAACTCTGGGAGTTGGTGATGGACAAGGAGGCCTGGCGTGCTGCAATTCATGGGGTCGCAAAGAATCAGACATGACTGAGCTACTGAATTGAACTGAACTGACTGAAGTCCATGATCCTCTATCATCAATAACAATGGCTCTATTAGTTGGTATCCCACAGACTGTGTACCTAAATCAACTGAGTTTTCACTGTGTTTTTTTTTCCCCCCTAATGCTGGACTAAGGAAGAGCAGAGTGAATTTTCTTAGTAGCTGCCTAAACCATGTATGCATGGTTCTGATTTCAAATGCTTAATAGGTATTCAATATATGATAATGCATTATCTAATAATGCATTATGAATATGAATAATATGAATATGATAATGAATTCTGCCTGTAATGCAGGAGACCTGGGTTCAATCCCTGGGTTGGGAAGTTCCCTTGGAGAAGGAAATAACTACCCACTCCAGTATTCTTGCCTAGAGAATCCATGGGCAGAGGAGCCAGGAGGACTATAGTACATGGGGTCACAAGAGTCAAACATCACTGAAATGACTTAACATAAACACATCTATAGAAGTCTTTCAACTTTTTTGGTTAAATTATCTCCAGGCATCTTATTCTTTTAGATACCATCATAAATAAAATTTCTTAGTTTCTTTTTTGAATTGTTCATTCATGATGTTCATAAACACAAATGATTTTTGCATCTTGATTTTCTTCTACCCTTCAACTTTGCTGAATGTGTTTATATAGTTCTAGTAGCTTACTTATGAATTCTTGGAGATTTCTTCAAATATCAGATCATGTCATCTGTGACTAGAGATAGTTTTAGTTTTTCCTTTCCAATCTGAGTGTTTCCTATTTTATTTTCTTGTACTGGACAGACCCTCCAGTGTGACACATTAGAAGTGGCTAAAGCAAACAGCCTTATGTTGTTTCTGACCTTACGCAGATCAGTCATTTACAGTTAAGTGTGGTGTTAGCTGTGGGCTTTCGTAGATACTTCTATATCGGGTTGAGGGTGTTAACTTCTATTGCTGTTAATAGTTTGTTGAATGTTTTTAATCATAAAATAATGTTGAATTCTGTCAAGTGCTTTTCTCTGTGTCTGCTGAAATGATCATATGGGTTTTGTCTTTTATTCAGTTCATATGGCTCATTACACTGATTTCCACTTGCTGAAAAATGCTTGTTGTTTTTAAAGCTGTAGAAATTTTATAGTGGAACTAAACAGGTTATTTTAAGTGTAGAGCAAAAATTAATCAGTATGAAATACTCTTCTTGTTACTTAAGACATAGAAGCTTCCCTATATTTCTGTGCAGTGATAAGAATGGTTCAAGACTTAAGCATTTCATTTCACGTCTGCTTTCTATTTTTAAGNTTTTACAAAGACTGTATTCCTTATCGTGTATGGTCATTTAAGTCTCTATTTCTTTCACTCATATTCAGCTATTAATTTGACAGAGATTTCCCTGAGGGCCAGGAGGTTAAAAGAAAAAAATTAAAAAGATTTTCTTGAGGGCCAGGAGTTTAAAAAAAAAGAATCACACACACAAAATAAACAAAACCAAATACCTTTGCTAATTGGTTCTGCTGGGGCAAATAGGCAGTGACTTGCATTTAGCCTAGGGATCAGTTTGAGGTGAAATCTTACAACTTTCTCACATCTTTGAACATGCATGTTGTCCTGGATTTGATTGTGGCTTTCTAATTCTTCCACACAGATGCTTGTCATAAAATGTCTTAATTTCACAAGTAAACTCCTCTAGGTTTTCTTTCTGGGCATTAGGCAGTCTGTCATTTGTCTCTACCAGAATTGTTTTTGCCCAGGCACCTGTTGCTTGTGAGTTCACTCTGCAGAATTTTCTGGCAATGCTCACGTTTTTCTTGCCTGAGTTTCAAGTTAGCACAACCAAGACAAGTGCCTTAACGTCAGTCCTCTAGCAGCCTCCAGATGCTTTATTTTAACCCAGTTTCCATTTCTATCCACAGTAGTAACATTTTAAGTGTTGCTTACAGATACTTCATAAGAGCATGGGTGGGAGAATTGGACAAAATTTTGCCTTTAAGTTGAAGGAAGTATTGAGCTTGTCAGTTGGTCATATAACATTGAGTTCATTATTTATAAAACAAGAAGTTTCTAGCAGCCAGTATTTACAAAATATTCTCCTGGGAAAGTGATTTCTTTTAATAACATGGCCAACTAGTGTTATAGTAATGTATACCTTTATCCCATCTTGAAGACTTGTAAGACATAAATCCATTATAAATTCAAAGAATCCTTGTGGCAGATATATAATTAAAAGTAGCATTTTACAAATATATTTGCCTATCAGACTTTCTTTCTTCCTTCTCAAACCTCAAAGGTTATTTATTCAGAAATTCTTACAAAAAAAAAAATTGGAAAATTCAGTAATAATGCTGTCCCCAAAGTCTTTATACACAGATTCAGAAAAGAAGTTGAGATAATTATCTCTAGAATAAGTCAGCTCTTACTCAGAAAAAATAAATGATTAACAACTTAAATGCTCTACTTTTACATTGCTTGTCTACATCTTTCTCTAAGCTAGGTTTTGTGATTTGGCCAAGAAGGAAGTTTTGTTGCAATTACTGTGCACCGATACTGACATCTGGTGGTTTTATACTCTCAGTGGCCAATAAGATCCAGCTAAGCTCCCAAGGTGGCACATGGTAAAGAACCGGCCTGCCAGTAAGGAAGACACAAGAGACATGGGTTCAATCCCTGAGTTGGGAAGATCCTTCAGAATAAGAAATGGCATCACACACTCCAGTATTCTTGCCTGGAAAATTCCATGGACAGTGGAGCCTGACAGGCTACCGTCTTTGGGGTCACAAAGAGTTGGATACAACTGAGTGACTGAGCACAGGCTCCAAATGGGATGTGCTGGGCTCCAAATCCAGATGGGCTGGTGATAAATTGGGGTTACCTAAAGACTGTGCTTATCATGTGCATTCTGCTAACAGCAGGCTGCGGGTGCAATAGCATAGGGCATTTTTATGTTCTCCATTCTCACCTGGTGGTTCCATCTGTGATCTCACCCTTGTCACCCATGGGATGAATTATCCAGACTAACTAATTTCACAGGCAGTAAATTACAGACATAGCCAACGAATCTCCATCTCATTAGGAAAGGTTAATTTAAGTAGACAATCAACAAAAATACAGGAGAAGAAAAACTCGGCTTGAATAGAAGATTTCTCTACATCTAGGACACACAATGAATTCACAACCTCAACATCTGCCATCACCAGAGAAAACACTTAGAAAAAAAAGAAAGAAAGAAAAGAAAATTGACTCATTGCGATTTCCTCTGATGAATGGTGAATTTCCAATTAGCATTTTAATTACTCAAGCCAGACTCTCAGCTGTCTTCAAGATAACAACAAAACTCAACAGCAACTTTTCATATTACTTCTGAAAAGAGAAATTGGCCCCTGACTTTGAGGCCCAGTCCCTCAAGTTTAGTTAATCTCCCTCCATATAAGCTACCTGACCAAGTGTTTAATGAAAGCTTTCATCACTTTGTTAACTTGCTGGTAGCACTAATTTGCATATGTGTTCTGGGAGATACAGTCTTCCCTCTTCCCTTCCATATGACACTGAGTAAGCCTCTGCAGACATATGGGCCTCCAGCTAATTATGAAAAATAGTTTTTTAAATTGTTGAGCAAGATGGTACTGAATGTTACTGGGTCAACGTTCATGGAAGTTTCTATAATATCTTTAGGTTTTTTCTTAATTTTCGAGCATTGAGCTTTTAATGAATAAGAACATTTAAATAGTTTGTTCCACCATGCTGCTTTTATATATCTGAAGAGTTGTTTAAAAAGATCACTTCTCAGTCATTCTTTAAGGCCTCCTGAAGAAAAATTCCATGCACATCTGCAGTACTGACTCTGGATCCGATGGATGACCCCATCCATCTGCTCATCTCTCCAAAACCTTCAGAATTAGACTTTATTGGAAAAAGAAAGAAAATTGGAAGTGTTAGTCACTCAGTTGTGTCCAACTCTTTGCGACCCCATGGACTGTAGCCTGCCAGGCTCCTCTGTTCATGGAATTCTCAAGGCAGGAATACCAGAGTGAGTTGCCATTCCCTTCTCCAGGGGATCTTCCTGATCCAGGGGTTGAACCTGGGTCTCCCACTTTGCAGGCAGATTCTTTACCATCTGAGCTATCAATTAAGAAAGGTGTCCAAATGACTAGAATGCAAAAGTATCACTAAATTATGTGCTGCTTGGACCACAGGTGATGGATGAACTGTGCTCTGCTCTTTAACTTGTTAGAGTGACTGGGGAAGAGAAGTCAGGTAGGTAAAAGTTTGGAAGTTCTGACTCATGAAGAAGAAAGAGTTGGGGATGTGCAATTTCGGGAACACTTGACTGAAAAGGCAGAAATCAGGGATGATAACTGGGTTTAATAGTATAGACATACAATTTAGTATGTGAAAGTTACAGAGAAGGGATTTGGCTTAACTCTCTCACTACTAGAATTATTATCTTTGAATCAAGATATGCAGCAAAGTCTGTGGTTTTCAGCAGGGAAGTCATGCGTGATATCTCTGGACTGGACAAAAGGTTGGGGCAGACAGGTTTGCCATGTTTTTCCCTCTCTAAAATACTGTGATTTCTAATTATGCTGCAATTAAAAATGATGATGCAAATCTATATTTATTGACATGGAAAGATGCCCATGACATATTGCTGAGTGAAAAATAAAACAGGTTTTAGAACAGTATGTTCGATATCATTCCGTTTACATAAAATCCTGTGCATAATTCTGTACATATCCATAGAGCAATGTTTGATGGACTGCTCACCCAAACAGTAATTGGTTATCTCTGGATGGTGGATTTCAGATGATGTTAATTTATTTCTTTTTATATGTAAGTGGTTTGGCTATTTATAATAAACACATATTCATTATCTTTAATAAACTTATTTAAACAAAAATGTATTAGATAACTAATTAATGTCTTGACAGTGTTTCTGGATTAGAACAAGCTGTCACTGACTGAAACTGACTTGAAATCTGGGTATGCTGATTGTCCCCTTTTTCCCACTGTGTGGCTTTTAGAAAATAATTTTGCTCCTTTGAATATCAGTTTTCACCCCTGTAAGATGAGAATGAAGCACTACCCTATAGTTTGATGTTCAGGATTGATGAAGGAAAGATATAAAATGACCTTAATTAGTCTGAGTGCATCCAAGTACTTAACAAATATGAAGTACTTGGCAATTGAAAAGTACTTCATAGTTTCATAAATATTAGCTTTTATTTTTGTTGCTAACACAAATGATGATATGCTTTTCTGATTCATTCAAAAGTATTTATTAAATAACTAAGTGGGTTTGTTGTTTGCCATGAGGAAAAAATTGACTTTTGATTCTAAGAGTTTTTTATTTTTATTTTGTTTTCCCCAGGCACAAGGAACCTTCCTTTAATATATCCTTGCTAAATAAGCCCTAGGTTTCTCAGCCCACGGAAAACCTTGCCCAATATTGATTTTCTTTCCTCAAAGCTCCAAACTATACATATCCCTTTCTTCAATTCCTACATGTAAATTTTCACTGGGGATACAGAGGCAAGTCAGAGGCAAAATTGTGCCCCTTGGATTTCCTTCAGGCCTCAGACTGGAGCCTCCGTGACCTGCAGGCTTGCATGCGTGCATGACAAACTAAACGTGAGCCATGATGGAGTAACCAGCTGAAGGCATAAATCGTAACTGGAGAAACATGGGGCCTGCCAGGTCCTTGCATCACACCTCTCAGGAATCGCTTCCCTCATCTCTCACCATCCTGGACTGGGTGTCCTTTCCACACTCTGCTCTTTTAATGTCAATCACCCTTCTGCTTATGGTAAGAATCTGGTCGGATTTATCAGTAGCCAGCAAGAGGAGCCCTTTACTTCTGCTCTCCTAACAGGGCTGGGGCACAGTACGCTTTATTACACCATAAATTTGAGCAGGAAAAGCTAATATACTCTATACATTTGTCAAAAAAAAAGAGTAGCAACTCTTTACAGTGAAGTTCCCAGTAGCAAATCTGCCATCTCAGTGAGTGGGTTTTGAAATATCAGAAGTATTTACTGTCAGATGCAGCTCTGGGATAGAATAGCCAAGGGCAGTGCTCTCTGGAGGACTGCCCCAGCACAGAGTGAGTTCGCAGAGCAGGGAGCACCAGGCCTCTTGTGATGCCAGCCCACGGTGCAGAGGGAAGTTCTCCACAGGGACTGAGTGTAGGTGAGGGTGCAGGGTCACTGTCATTTCCCTTAACGTGTTCTAAGTTTTCCTCACCCCTGAGAGAAAGCAATGACCCCTTCAAAGATGACCTTGAAGTCTAGACTCAACTGTTTCAGAATGACTCTACTTGGCAGAGATGGGCAGCATCAGGACCCAAGAATTCCGCCCCCCCCACCCTGCCACTGTCTAGCCTTAAGTTTCAAGGAAAGCTTCTGTGATGTCATTTCATGCTCACTGTATGAATTTTTCATCCATGCTGTGAGTCTGTGTTCTTGGAAGTGACTCAGGCATGGAAATTCAGAGACAAATAAAACAAAGTTCTTGTCCCTAGCAAGCTTATATCCTTGCCATAGAGACAAGTGTACTCCTTCACTGTACAACACGGCAATTGCTCTTCTGTGGTATGAAGCAGGGAGCTAGGTACACACTTTTAATTCCACTTGGGAAAATCAGAAAATTTATAGAAAAACACATTCCTTAAGTTTCTGTCAAGCAGAAGCTTTCCTGATGTGTAAACAGAGGACATTCCATAGAGAGAAAAAAAAGATACACAAAAAATCAGGGGGCGGTATTAAAGTTTAAAAAATGCATAACTGGTACAGCATTGTTAGGATATAAAAATGGGAAAGAAGTCGCCCAGATGGAAAATGTGGAACAAAAGTGTTTCTGCACACCAATCAATCTGTGTTTCTTAAAATGAGTTGAGAGATGAACAGATTCACATGAAGATTTAGTTTCCACAAAGACAGGTGGTAGAATAAAGCATGACTTCCTTTAAATCATACTCTGTTTTCCCGAGACACTGGATAAGCCACGTAACCTTCCTGAAGTCTCAGGGAGGTGGGGATTATAACATGACCCTCAAAGGGTTTTGCTATGAACATTCCAAGGGTTTTTGTTTGTTTGTTTTTCATGGGGTTTTTGTGAGGATCAAATGAGATAGCACGTCTACATGTATAGTACCATTTTAGACCCAAGTAGGCACTCCACATACATCTGCTGAATCTGAATCATGAACTCAAGCTCTTTCCCCAGCCTCAGCCCTCATCAGCTCCACCTGCCTGGGTTCCGTTTCTTTTTACAACAAAAGGCTTAAAAACAACTCAAGACTGGTGGTGTCATCTTTTAAATTTCCCTACATAGTGAAAAACTAGTACAAATAATACACATGCCTTAATGAAATAAGGTTCTGAAATAAGGGCAGAAGAATAAATCAAGCCTTTTATCTACATCTTCTCACTGGGTTTCCATAACCCTGTGCAATAAGTATTACCCGTTTCGTCCTTGATTTGTTCAGATCAAAAACTTCGAGTTACCCTTGATTCTTCTCTTTCTCTCAAGCTCACATCTGATTAAGCAGCTAATCTTTGTGTGCTGCCACCAGAATTACTCAGAATCCATCCCCTTCTCACCACCCATACTCTCGCCAACATGTCCCAAGCCCCCATGGTCTCTGAGATATTACACACTCTTTCCGTTCATGCTCGCTATCTTTAGTCTGTTTTACCAAACAGGCTGGAGCGATCCTGTGGAAGGGCAAGTCATACCATGGCACTCCTGCATTCACCTTACAAAGTAAAAATCACACCATTTACCATGACCTCCAAGAGGCCACAAGGTCATAGCCTCCCCTCTTCCTGTCCGATCTCATCTCCTACCGTCTTTCCTTTCATTCAGCGCCAGTCACACTGGCTCTCTTGTTCTCCCTCAAGGAGACTGCGTAACTTCCTGCCTCAAGCACGTGCCTGGTTTCTCCTGTACTGGGAATCGTTGACTTCCCGGACATCCACATGTGTTGCTCCTTCACATCCTTGTTTTTACACTCAAATTATAATCGGAAGAAATAAGTCTGTCCCCAGTTACCCTTCTTACAGTTGCAATCTTCCTTACCCTCAAATTTCCTATGCTTTCCCACTGACTTTTGCTATTTTGTCTTTGCTATCTGCTGCTATAAGATACATATTTTATTAGTGTGCTTATTGCTTATTTTCAGTCCTGTAGTAGTTTAGTTTCATGAGAACAGGGATTTTTGTCTGTCTTAACTATTGTTAATCTTCACCCCCTAGAACATCATCTGTCATGTAGTAGGCAGTAAGTGGTTGACTATTAAATGACGGAATTTTGCCAATGAAAATAATGAGCCTTCAAGAGCAAACGAACAATTTCTTGATTTTATAATGCAAGTGTCAGAACTGGAATAAGAATGCAACTTTGCTATTTCTAAAGCTTACTCTTTTCTACCATGCTTACGGGGACCCATTTTAAATTTAATATTCAAACTTAAAACTTTTGAGTAATAAAGAGAAGTTAAAATAATTAAAGTCATATAAAGTCTTCAACAGAAAACTGAAAAACTGAATACAACAGCATATGAAAAGAATTATACATCTTGAGCAGGTTGATTTATCCCAGGTAAACAAGGCTACTTCAACATTCAGAAGCCAATATTCATGTCAACTGATGCAGAAATCCATTTTTACAAAATCTAACACCCTAGATTATATCTAACATAATAACATGCTATTCTTCAGCAAATGAGGAATAGAAAGGTACTTTCTCAATTTAATACACAATGTCTATAAAAAACCTATAGCCGACATCATACTTCATGGTGATAAACATGAAGTTTTTCTACAAATATAGGAACAAAGCAGATATCCCCTCCCACTACTACTTTTCATCATTGTACTGTGAAACCTAGATAATGCAGTAAAAAAAGGAAATAAAACTATACGGATGGGGAAGGAGAAATGCAATTGTCCTCATCCACAGGGGACAAAATCATCTAAGCAGAAGATTCAAAAGAACTTTAAAACAAATAGAAAAATACATCTTGGAATTAATAAGTGACCAGAGATCAAATTGCCAACATCCGCTGGATCATAGAAAAAACAAGAAAGTTCCAAAAAACATCTATTTCTGCTTTATTGACTATGGCAAAGCCTTTGACTGTGTGGATCACAATAAACTGTGGAAAATTCTGAAAGATATGGGAATACCAGACCACCTGACCTGCCTCTTGAGAAACCTATATGCAGGTCAGGAAGCAACAGTTAGAACTAGACATAGAAAAACACACTGGTTCCAACTAGGAAAAGGAGTACGTCAAGGCTGTATATTGTCACCCTGCTTATTTAACTTATATGCAGAATGCATCATGAGAAACGCTGGATTGGAAGAAACACAAGCTGGAATCAATATTGCTGGAAGAAATATCAGTCACCTCAGATATGCAGATAACACCATCCTTATGGCAGAAAGTGAAGAGGAACTAAAAAGCCTCTTGATGAAAGTGAAAGAGGAGAGTGAAAAAGTTGGCTTAAAGCTCAACATTCAGAAAATGAAGATCATGGCATCTGGTCCCATCACTTCATGGCAAATAGATGGGGAAACAGTGGAAACAGTGTCAGATTTTATTATT
>SJYQ01002230.1:31688-43642 GCA_006410935.1 Redunca redunca
TGAGTCTGAGTGAACTCTGGGAGTTGGTGATGGACAGGGAGGCCTGGCGTGATGCGACTCATGGGGTCGCAAAAACTCAGATATGACTGAATGACTGAACTGAACTGAGCTGATAGCAAAGTTATAGAATATAAGGGTAACAAAAATAGTTAATTGTTTTCCTAAATACCTGCAATAAACAACTGGAATTTAAAATTAAAAACCATTTTTTTAGAATTTTCCAAAATGAAATATTTAGGTATATATTTAACAAAATGTAATCAAGATCTACATGAGAAAAGCTACAAAACTCTGATGAAAGATATAAAATAATAACTAAATAAGTCAAGAGATATTTTATGAGTAGGAAGTCTCAATGTTTTCAAGATATCTTCCAAAAATTTATGCAGAGATTCAACACAATGTTAATCAAAACTCCAGCCAGTTATTTTATGGATATGGACAAAAACATTCTAGTTTATATGGAACGGCAAAGGAGGAGGAGGAGCATGTGTGGTCACTCATGTGAGACGTTTTGCAATCCTATGGACTGTAGACAGCCAGGCTCCTCTGTCCATGGAATTTTCCAGGCAAGAATACTGGAGCGGGTTGCCTTTTCCTACTCCAGGGGGTCTTCCTGACCCAGGGATTGAACCCACATCTTTTACATCTCCTGTATAGGTAGGCCGATTCCCTGCCACTGCACCACTCAGGAACGGCAGAAGCCAATTCAATATTGAAGAGGAACAAAGTCAGAGGCCTGATGAGCTGACTTGTCTTGCTATAAAGCTAAAGTAACCAAGATAGTGCTCTATTGAAAAGAATAGACAGATCAGTGGAACGTAAGAGAAGGCCGATACAGACCAATGTAAATATAGTCAACTGATCTTGGACAAAGAAGCAAAACTATATAATCGAGCAAAGATAGTCTTTTCCACAAATGGGGCTAGAACTGACAGTCACGTGCAAAGAAATTGATCTAGAAACAGAAGACCAACAGACAAAATTAACACCCAGTGAATCGTAGCTCTAAGTGCAAAACTGTAAATTCTCTTTGAAAATAGCATAAGAGAAACCTAGATGACCTTGTGCATGGTGACAGCTCCTTGGGTGCAACACCAGAGGCATCATTTATGAGAGAAATCATTGTGTAGCTGGACATCATCAAAACTAAAAATGTCTGCTCTGCAAAAGACAAGGCAGAAATGCTGAGAGGAAAAGTCACAGACTGGGAGAAAATAAAGGACTCTAACTAAATATATACAATGAACTTTAAAACTCAGCTTAAAAATGGACAAAAGCCCTAAACAAACACCTTATCAAAAAAGATACACAGATGGCAAATGAGAGATATTCCACATTATAAGTCACCAGGGAAATGCAAAGTAAAACAATGAGATACCACGACTAAAATGACCAAAATCTAAAATGTTGACAATACCAAATGCTGACAAGGATGTTGAGAAACAAGAACTTTTCTCTCAGTCATTGCTGGTATGATTGCAACTTTGGAAAACACTTCCTTAGAAAACTAAATATACTCTAACCATACAGTCCATAAATCTTATTTTTCATTATTTATCCACATGAGTTGAAACCATCACACAAAAATCTGCACACAGGTAATTTAAAGCAGCTTTCCTCATAATTGTCAAGAATTAGAGCAACCATGATGTTCTCTAGTAGGTGACTGGATACATAAACCATGGTATATCCATCCAGACAGTGGAATATTACTCAGTGTTAAAAAGAAATGAACTCACAAGTCATCAAATGAGGAAGAAACCTTAAATACATATAACTAAGGGCTTCTCTGGTAGCTCAGACAGTAAAGAATCTTCCTGCAATGCAGGAGACCTGGGTTTGATCCCTGTGTTAGAAAGATCCCCTGGAGGAGGGCGTGGCAACCCACTTCAGTATTCTTGCCTAGAGAATTCCCATGAACAGACCATGGAGTCACAAAGAGTTGGACACAATTGAGTGACTAAGCATAGCACATATTACATTCAGGAAAAGGCAAAAACTATTAAGACAGTAAAAAGATCAATAATTGCTAGGGTTCAGTTCAGTTCAGTTCAGTCGCTCAGTCGTGTCCAACTCTTTGTGACCCCATGAATCGCAGCACGCCAGGCCCCCCTGTCCATCACCAACTCCCAGAGTTCACTCAGACTCACGTCCTTCGAGTCGGTGATGCCATCCAGCCATCTCATCCTCTGTCGTCCCCTTCTCCTCCTGCCCCCAATCCCTCCCAGCATCAGAGTCTTTTCCAATGAGTCAACTCTTCGCATGAGGTGGCCAAAATACTGGAGTTTCAGCTTTAGCATCATTCCTTCCAAAGAACAACCAGGACTGATCTCCTCTAGAATGGACTGGTTGGATCTCCTTGCAGTCCAAGGGACTCTCAAGAGTCTTCTCCAACACCACAGTTCAAAAGCATCAGTTCTTTGGCGCTCAGCCTTCTTCACAGTCCAACTCTCACATCCATACATGTTGGAGAGGGCAAATAAGGATTAGCCAAACACAGAGGATTTTAGGAAAGGGAGAAAATTCTGTATGATACTATGATGGTGGATACACATCATGATGGTTTTTTCCAAACTCACAGAATGTACAACATCAACAGTGAACTCTGTTGTAAACTACTGTGGACCTTGGGTGATAGTGATATGCCTATGTAGGTTTATTGATTATAGCAAATTTACCACTCTGGTGGGGGATGTTGATAATAGGGAAGTTGAGTATATGTGGGAATATGATGGCCATATGAGAACCCTGTTCTTGTGCTGTGAACTTAAAATCACTCTAACAAATAAAGCTTATTAACATAAAATTTCATATGAAGCTTAGTAACGTCTATGTTAATTGACTAGCCAATTTACTCTATCAGTGTACATATAACTGGATATTATTTAAAACTAATTTCAAAGACATAAAATAATCTTTAAATATACAATCATGCTATATGTAATTATCTGAATGTTAAAATTTAATAAATAAAATATTTGTTTTCGGCACGTGTTCATATACTCTAGTCAGTTTCTTAGCAATATCTGTTTCTAATACTGAGTTGCTATTGTTTGTTTCTTTTTTCCTCCCTGGAGAATGCTCTCTTTTCATTGTGACCTTACTAATTTCTTCATAAAATTATTTGTAATCTTCTTCAAAGGTTCATGCCATGGCTAACACATTTGAAGCTGTTGCTACCGTCTATGGACTCTTATCTCTATATGTGATCGTTTTAGTTGAGGAAACATTCTCTCTGTGGATATGAGATAACTCTAAGCCAACAGCAAATTCTGTTAGTGGAGTTACTCTTATACGTTGTGTGAAGATGAATAAACTTCTCAACTAGATACTTTCACAGTTATTTTCTTTCCCCCTCCATTTGGAGAATCTTACTATGGTAAACACTTCTCCAAGACAAAATCTTGTCAAAGGTATTGCTCTATATATGATTCTTTTTAACATTTCCCTGAATCAAATTGCTGCAAACTAGAGGACTTTCTCAATGTCACTGTATTCCAGAACAGAATACATTTTTCAATTTTTTGAAACGGAAACATTTTCAATAAAGAATATATATTCAAATCTCTAAAAGTTAAAAATCTGAAGACTTTTTCACACTCATAACATTGAATATATTGTTAACAATTGTTAACACTATACATCCAAAATTTAGAGGATGCATCTGAAAAATAAAATAGTTTACTATCATTTAAAACACTTAGATTGATTTATAAAATAGTTCTTTCAAAGTTAAAATGTTTCTAAAATCTGATTTATCATGAGCAACAAGAAGAAAGTAGCATTGCTAGTTTAATGAATTTTTTAAACTGCTTGAATGGACATGATTATGGATTATAAAGGGCATCAGTAACAATTCCTTGCACATTTCTTCTCCACAAAATTAGTAAAACCATAAGTTTTTATCATCATCTGCTCCATCAAAGTTTGTATTCATATTATCACAATGGGAACAGCTATTTCAATGTTGTACTTCCACCTGAATTTACAACATCATTCCCCCAAATGTCAGCTGCTTAATATTAGACTGCTGCTGTTGCTACTATGTCATGTCAATGGTGTCCAATTCTGTGTGACCAGTGGTGTCCAACTCTGTGTGACCCCACAGACGGCAGCCCGCCAGGCTCCCCTGTCCCTGGGATTCTCCAGGCAAGAACACTGGAGTGGGCTGCCTTTTCCTTCTCCAATGCATGAAAGTGAAAAGTGAAAGTGAAGTCGCTCATTCGTGCCCAACTCTTAGTGACCCCATGGACTGCAGCCTACCAGGCTCCTCCATCCATGGGATTTTCCAGGCAAGAGTACTGGAGTGGGTTGCCATTGCCTTCTCCATAACATTTGACTAATGACTTCCAAAACTTTCCTTTTGATTTTAAGAAGAATTTTTTAAAAATCAAATCATTATTAAAATTAACTAGTTTTCTATTGATAGCATCTATTGATTCCAATGTAAAACTAACTTAAGTTATATGTGCATGAAGTTTTCTTATATTAATGGAAAGACTTATCACTTCACTTTTTGTTACTTGCAGGAGAAAACTCCAAATAAAAATGAGAGAAAGTAAAATCAGCATGCAGTCTCAAAAGAAAGTCATGTTTTAAGATAGATATGGAAATTAGCTTCTATAGTCTCCTGAGTTAACTAGTTGTTTGGGGAAACATTTTCCATAAATCAGCTCCTAACTTGAAGCAAATCTGACTTTTCTTCATCATATTTGTGATTCTGTGTTTCCATAGCTAGTGATTTGCTATGCTTTTCATAGCAGATATAGTAACTTTTGAAAAACACATTTTGAAGATAGCATTCATCATCAACCTTCTTTAGTAACTGGAATTCAGTATTAATTTTTAATTAAGCATTCTCTTTTTAAAGCTCTTTGTGTTCAACAAGATTTATCAAAAAGAAACATGATTACCAGACATTAAAATAAATATTGGGAAAGAACTGCTGTTGTGATTGTGGTCAAAGATATGGTTAGTCCCTATTTCCTGGTGTATTTCCCTGTATATGGTAACCTGCAATTTCCCAGACTGTCCACTGACCTGGGCATTTCAATTTCCCTTGGGCGCCATGGTGGAGGCTACGGCACCAGTGGCTAGTACCCCAAATGGCCAGCAGGGGCAGCACGTGTCCTTCCTCCAGCACACTAACACTAACACGAAATCTAAGTGCATCAAGTCTCTGAAAGTGAAAAAGTCACTCAGTGCTGCCCGACTCTTTGCGACCCTATGGACTATACTGTCCATAATTCTCCAGGCCAGAATCCTGGAGTTGGTAACCTTTCCCTTCCCCAGGGGATCTTCTCAACCCAGGGATCGAACCTAGTCTCCAACATTGCAGGCGGTTTCTTTACCAGCTGAGCCACATATAACACCTAGAAATCATCTGAAAAAGAGGGACTGGTTATTTCTGGTCATTTTCCATGTATAGGCAGTTGTTAAGGTGACTCAAGTGGTAAAGACTCTCTCTACCAATGCAGGAGATGGAAAAGACCTGGGTTCAGTCCCTGAGTCAGCAAGATCCCGAGAAGGGAATGGCAACACCACTCCAGTATTCTCGCCTGGAAAATCCCATGAACAGAGGAGCCTGGCAGGCTACAGCCAAGGGATCACAAATTGTCGGATGTGACTGAGCCACCGAGCACACACACACCCAAGGTGAATATCTGGTTCACTATACAGGCGTCTCACAGGTTTTTAAATAAGACCCTAACAGAAACAATAAGTGCAAAGTACTAGATTCTCCCAAACCTATTCTGGCTTGTTTAAATGAAACAATAAGTAATACTATTTTGTTAGAAAATTCTTAAAGATCCACAACAAATTCTAAACCTGATAAGGAAACAAGCATAAACCAGGATTATCTATGGAAACTAGGAATTATAGATTCCTTGACCACACTCCAGTGGTGAATCAGTTCAGCTCAGTCACTCAGTCATGTCCGACTCTGCGACCCCATGAATGGGAGCATGCCAGGCCTCTCTGTCCATCACCAACTCACAGAGTTCACTCAAACTCAGGTCCATCGAGTCGGTGATGCCATCCAGCCATCTCATCTTCTGTCATCCCCTTCTCCTCCTGCCCCCAATCCCTCCCAGCATCAGGGTGTTTTCCAATGAGTCAACTCTTCACATGAGGTGGCCAAAGTACTGGAGTTTCAGCTTTAGCATCATTCCTTCCAAAGAATGGTGAATAGGGAATATAGAAAATGAGCAATGTAGTATGGCAAGGAAGAGAATAAGAAATAATTCATGAAGGATCCTTGTAAGAAAGTCTATGCTTAAAAGATAATAAGTGCCTTGGGAATTCTTTTGTGGTCTAGTGGTTAGGACTCCAGCACTTTCACTGGCAAGGGTGTAAGTAACTAAGATCAGACAAGAAATATGATGCAGGGGGAAAAAAAAAGATAACGAGTGCCTTAATCAGCGTGCTTTCAATGGGAAAGAACTGAAATGAATAAAATGATAGTGAAAATGTTTGCAAATACATTGTGATAGATTGTAAGAGTGCCTACAAGTTATTATTTTTCTATCTGTGCCCTTGTTAGGACTCCTTCTTGGACTCTGTGAGTTGCTTTGGCAACATTAATATATGTCAAGAGCAGAGGCTTATGAAGTACTTCCTTACTGGAGCTTGCTTTGTTGTTGCTCTTGGGAGCCCCATGACTGTGATGATGTTGATCTATACTGGAGCTTGCTTTGTTGTTGCTCTTGGGAGCCCCATGACTGTGATGATGTTGATCTAAGCTAGCTTGCTAAGGGGTGGTCCACACATGGTCAGTTGATCTCCATCACATCAGTGATACCAAACCAACTCTCCAGACACATGAGATTGTCTAGTTGAGCCACCTAAACCAGTCCAGAGCAGAAGACTCACCAGCAAACCCACAGAATCATAAAAAGAATAAGTGTTCTTTTCTTTTAAACCACTTTGTTTGGGGTAGTTTGTTACACAGCAGTAGGCAATGGATATCTAGACCCTTACTGTGAGGGGTGACATGACACAATACAGAGCACAGATGGTGAAGACAGACGGAATCACTGCCCTTCTGCTCATCTCTACTCTTCACCACCATCCTCACCTCTGCCATGCTAAGTGATCAACATTTACAGTTGGTTGGATGGCATCACCGACCCAGTGGACATGAGTTTGAGCAAGCTCTGGGAGTTGGTGATGGACAGGGAAGCCTGGCGTGCTGCAGCCCATGGGGTCACAGAGAGTCAGACATGACTGAGTGACTAAACTGAACTGATATATTCTTATATGCCTTTCTCCTTAAATACATGTATTTTATATACATATATGGAAATTTCCTTCACACACAGGATGCTACTGTATGTTAGTCTTCAACTTGATTCCACCCACCTCAACTTTGGAATCCATCACAAAATGATACAGGTTACTCAATATAAATTTATGCTACTTGTGGGGCTTTTAAAATTATTTCATCTGTATATACAAGCAGGTATTGTTTTACATAAATCAATTACATCATTTTTGTGCAGTCTTTCTTCATTTGTCTAGACTTGTCCCCCCTCACCACCACCTCATTCCCTCTGACAAGGCAGCATACATAACAACATGTGAGATATCCTTCATGTTTTGCTCATGCTTACACACAGGGCACAATATACACATACTAATATACATCTGTGTGTCTGGGTATATGCAAGAACAAATGGGGATTTTTGCCAATTTTACCTTCCAAAATGGGAACTTATCTTACTGATTATTTTTCTTATTATACATATTCCCCATTTCAAGTTTTCTAATCAGTTATGCCTTATATAATTCTCTGTTATCAGGTAGCATAGTTCTAATCCATTATTTTTAATAGCTATAAAGAGTCCCTTGGTATAAATGTACTATAATTTATTTCATCATTTCCCCTATTTGTCACTTTGTTACTCCTTTCTGTCTTTATGAATAATTCTCCAGTAAACATCTGTTTCCATCGATATCTTGATCCTAAGTCTTTATTTCTGTGGGAAAGACCCCATGTAAGAAATTTTGGGTGAAAAGTTAAGTATATTTTTAATACTGTTTCTGTGTTTCTTTCATAAAACGCCATAGATATAGGCCTCTAGTGAGCATGAGAACTACTTCTGTCTTGCATCCTTGCTAACTTTTGGCACTGATAAATGTCTTGAGCTGTGTGCCGTGCTTAGTCACTCTGTCATGTCCGACTCTTTGTGACTCCAAGGACTGTTGACCGTCAGGGTCCTCTGTCCATGGGGATTCCCCATGAAAGAATACTGGAGAGGGTTGACATTCCCTCCTCAGGGGATCTTCCAAACCCAGGGATCAAACCCAGGTCTCCTGATAAACTTAGATTTTGCTAAACTTGTAGCTATGAAAAAACAGCTCATTGTAACATTTTATTCCTTATATGGTCAATATCTTTTCAACTGTTAAGGGGCAGTGACATTTTCCTTTGTATTGAAAAGCAAGATCATGTCTTTCTACATTTTTCCCTTTTTCAATTGTGCTCGGACTTGTTATTGTTTTATTAAAAATATTTATCCATTTTGTAAGTTAAATTTCTGTCACTTACATGGTTACAAATATTTTCTTTCAGTTTGTGGATTGTCTTTTCATCTCTTTATGGTGTCTAAAAATGAATAGATGTAATATAACAAAAGGCATTATTTGAGCCAGAGTCAGGTCCCAGTCTTGTTTTTGCTGACTGTATAGAGCTTTTCAATCACTGGCTGCAAAGAATACAATCAATATAATTTCAGTATTGACCATCTGGTGATGTCCATGTGTGAAGTTTTCTCTTGTGCTGTTGGAAGAGGGTGTTTGCTATGACCAGTGCATTCTCTTGGAAAAACTCTATTAGCCTTTGCCCTATTTCATTCTGTACTCCAAGGCCAAATTTGCCTGTTATTCCAGGTGTTTCTTGACTTCTTACTTTTGCATTCCAGTCCCGTATAATGAAAAGGACATCTTTTTTGGGTGTTAGTTCTAGAAGGATTCATAGAAATGTAGGATTCATAGAAATGTTCAATTTCAGCTTCTTCAGCGTTACTGGTCAGAACATAAACTTGGATTACTGTGATATTGAATGGTTTACCTTGGAGATGAACAGACATCATTCTGTTGTTTTTGAGATTGTATCCAAGTACCGCATTTCAGACTCTTTTGTTGACTATGATGGCTACTCCATTACTTCTAAGGGACTCTTGCCCACAGTAGTAGATAAAATGGTCATTTGAGTTAAATTCACCCATTTCGGTCCATTTGGTTTGCTGATGCCTAAAATGTTGATGTTCACTCTTGCCACCTCCTGTTTGACCACTTGAAATTTGCTGGAAGAAGCACAAGCTGGAATCAAGACTGCCAGGAGAAATATCAATAACCTCAGATATGCAGATGACACCACCCTTATGGAAGAAAGTAAAGAGGAACTAAAAAGCCTCTTGATGACAGTGAAAGATGAGAGTGAAAAAGTTGGCTTAAAGCTCAACATTCAGAAAACGAAGATCATGGCATCTAGTCCCATCGCTTTATGGGAAATAGATGGGGAAACAGTGTCAGACATTATTTTGGGGGCTCCAAAATCATTGCAGATGGTGACTGCAGCCATGAAATTAAAAGATGCTTACTCCTTGGAAGGAAAGTTATGACCAACCTAGATAGCATATTCAAAAGCAGAGACATTACTTTGCCAACAAAGGTCCGTCTAGTCAAGGCTATGGTTTTTCCAGTGGTCATGTATGGATGTGAGTGTTGGACTGTGAAGAAAGCTGAGTGCCAAAGAATTGATACTTTTGAACTGTGGTGTTGGAGAACTCTTGAGAGTCCTTTGGACTGCAAGGAGATCCAACCAGTCCATTCTAAAGGAGAACAGTCCTGGGTGTTCTTTGGAAGGAATGATGCTAATGCTGAAACTCCAATACTTTGGCTACTGATGCAAACAGTTGACTCATTGGAAAAGACCCTGATGCTGGGAGGGATTGGGGGCAGAAGGAGAAGGGGACTACAGAGGATGAGATGGCTGGATGGCATCACTGACTCGATGGACATGAGTTTGGGTGAACTCCAGGAGTTGGTGATGGACAGGGAGGCCTGGCATGCTGTGACTCATGGTGTCGCAAAGAGTCGGACACTACTGAGCGACTGAACTGAACTGATAGACCTAACATTTCAGAGCAATATTGCTCTTTACAGCATCAGACTTTGCTTCCACCACCAGTCACATCCACATATGCGTGCTGTTTTTGCTTTGGCTCCATCTCTTCATTCTTTCTGGAGTTATTTCTCCACCCATCTCCAATAGCATATTGGGTACCTACCGACCTGGGGAGTTCACCTTTAAGTGTCCTATCATTTTGCCTTTTCATACTGTTCATAGAGCTCTCAAGGCAAGAATACTGAAGTGGTTTGCCATTCCCTTCTCCAGTGGACATCATTTTGTTAGAAATCTCCACCATGACATGTCCATCTTGGGTGGCCCTACATGGCATGGCTCATAGTTTCATTGAGTTAGACAAGGCTGTGTTCCATATGATCATTGGTTAGTTTTTTGTGATTGTTGGTTTCAGTCTGTCTGCCCTCTGATGGAAAAGGATAAAAGGCTTATGGAAGCTTCTTAATGGGAGAGACCAACTGAGGGGGAAACTGGGTCTTGTTCTGAGGGGCAGAGCGATGCTCAGTAAATCTTTATTCCAATTTTCTGTTGATGGGTGGGGCTGTGTTCCCTCCCTGTTATTTGACCTGAGGCTGAACTATGGTGGAGATAATCAAGATAATGGCCACCTCCATCAAAAGGCCCTATGCATACACTGCTGCACTCAGTGCCCCCGACCCTGCAGCAGGTGACCACTGACCCACAGCTCTGCCACAGACTCCTGGACACTCTTAGGCAAGTCTGGGTCAGTATCTTGTGGGGTCATTGTTCCTTTTTCCTGGGTCCTGGTGCCCACAAGGTTTTGTTTGTGCCCTCCTAGAGTCTGTTTCCCCAGTCCTGTGTAAGTTCTGGTGGCTCTATTGCGGGGTTAACGGCTATCTCCTGAAAGAGGGCTTATGCCCTACCCAGGTCTACTGCACCCGGAGCCCCTGCCCTGCAGCAGTCCACTGCTGACCCGGACCTCCACAGGAGACACTCAAACAGTTTTGTCTCAGTCTGTGTGGGGTCTCTGGGTCGTAGTGTGCACAAGGTTTGTTTGAGCCTTCTGAGCATCTCTGGCGGGTATGGGGTTGGACTCTAAATGTGACTTTGCCCCTCCTACCATCTTACTGGGGTTTTTCCATTGCCACCAGAAGTGGTTTATTTTCTCAAAGTCACTCCAGTGCTATGCAGCCACTGCTTCAGCACCGTGCAACTCAGATGATGAACTTCTTATTGCCAGATTCAGGCTCAAATTGAAGAAAGTAGGGAAAACCACTAGACCATTCAGGTATGACCTAAATAAAATCCCTTATGATTATACAGTAGAAGTAACAAATAGATTCAAGGAATTTAATCTGATAGAGTGCCTGAAGCAATATGGACAGAGGTTCGTGACATTGTCCAGGAGGCAGTGATCAAGACCATCCCCAAGAAAAAGAAAAAGAAATGCAAAAAAGCAAAATGGTTTTCTGAGGAGGCCTTACAAATAGCTGAGAAAAGAAAAGACATGAAAGGCAAAGGAAAAAAGAAAAGATAGGCTCATTTGAATGCAAGGTTCCAAAGAATAGCAAATAGAGATAAGAAAGCCTTCCTGAGTGATCAATGCAAAGAAATATACGAAAAACAATAGAATGGGAAAGACTAGAGATCTCTTCACAAAAATTAGAGTTGCCAAGGGAACATTTCATGCACAATGAAGGACAGAAAAGATATGGACCTAACAGAAGTAGAAGATATTAAGAAGAGGTGGCAAGAATACACTGAGGAACTATACAAAAAAGATCTTCATGACCCAGATAACCATGATGGTGTGATCACTCACCTAGAGCCAGACATCCTG
>SJYQ01002230.1:47155-111726 GCA_006410935.1 Redunca redunca
GAATTTATTTTCTCTATAACACAACCCTCTTTACCTCTTTTAAAGGTAGTTTTTTAACATTAGTCTTCAGATTATCTGAAATTTGAGTAGATGCCAACTCTAAGACTGGCATTTTCCTGTTATATTTTTCTATTTTTTTTTCAAGCTGTACATTTGTGTTTTAGGTTTTCTCTGGTAAATAGTCTATGGGTAGACTTTACTTTTTTATACACTTTAAGCTTTTAAATGCAGAAAGTAATCTCTTTGCATTGATTATGATTACTGATTAGATTGGATTTGTAAATTTTTTATTGTGTGCTTTCTTTCTATTCCAGCTTTTTATCTCTTTTCTTCTTGCTTTTGGAACGAGTTAGTATTTCTTCCTCACTAATTTGAAAGCTGTATACTCTACTGGTCTTTTAATGATTAGCTGAGAAACGGTAACATATGCCTATTTAAGTTAATATAAAATGAATTAACCTATTCACCTCTCCATAAAAAATAAATTCCCTGAAGCACATTGATAAAACTTAACTGTGGTCACATCCCTTCTGATTTATGAGCTTTGATGAACAGAATTTAGACATCAATATAAGTCTCATGTCTCCGAACCTCACAGACACCCTTATGGGCATTTTTCCTCCTAGTTCATTCAGCGGTAGCGTTGCCATTTGGGGTCTTGGCTTAATGTAGATGATCTGCCTGACCTCGCAGTCTAGTCTCCAGGCTTTGTTTCAAAAGTGCCCTCACAACTCTGGATGGAGGCCCCACAGTAAGTGGCAGGAGCTCTCAGCCGAAACTTGTGTGGAATGCTCTAGTTCATCTATTTGTGCTCATAGTTTCATATAGTCTTTGACCTCATTTATTTTCTCTGATTTTTTTAAGGCATTTGTAACATTAAAAGTTAATATTTGCTTTTTTATTTAAATTTAGTTTACTAAACTTTGTGTACTGAGACTCTTGTTGCCCTCGAGTCTGCCATATTGCTAAAAATATACACCTTTGGCCTTTTGCACATCCATATAAACTATAGACAACTGTGTCCAATTCCAAAATAAAACAATAAAATAAATTAATGAGTCATTTGGATTATAATTGATGATCAATAAATACATTGTTAGGTTTGGACTGAAATAACAAATGCATAATACTGTTCTCCTGGTTTCCTGGTTCCATGTCTGGAATTGAAAGAAGTTGATAACTGATTGAATATTAAGCTACTAGGATGTGAAGATTAATAAGTGCCTTAATGAATTCATCTGCATTAAGTCCCTGCACTCCAAAGCTCTTTCCTTGCTGGCAAATATAGGCACCTTGACAAACAAGCACAAGCAAATGAAATTAGACTTTCAATCATTGGGCAGATAATTAAACATTAGAATCCTTGGCCTTTCTCCCCGTGTTTATTAGATATTCTTCATTAATCAGACAGGGCACTGATGGGCTCCATCACTGTCAGCTGGTGTGACTCCCTGGACAGTTTTGGAAGCCTTTGTTCCTGGTGTAAACAATTTTACTGGGGAGGTATATCAATACCTTCAAAGTTCCTCGTTTAGGTCTCCCTGACTTAGAAACCAGTATCTATTCTCCAAGTAATCACTGCGGTTCAGTTCAGTTCAGTCTCTCAGTCATGTCTGACTCTTTGAAGTAGCATAAGATAAAAAGATATGATTTCATTCAGAGTTGAGTTTTAGTCCCAGGTTTGCCATTTCAAACAATGTGAACATGAGAGATTCTTCTCCCTTGCATGCATCTGTTTTCCCTTCTGGTTAAGACAAGGGGTTTAAACCTTAGCTCTTCCCAACTCTGAACTTCTGAGGAGTCTGAACGATTGGGATCACTGTCTTGATATGTGCCACAGTTTGGCTTTTAGCCAGGAGTGAGAGAGGTAGGACAACCATGAGTCAGCAAGAGAAGGCAGTTCATGAATGACGGCTTTTCTCATCTCTCTCCTTGGTGGATGAGCAACATGAAAGAGTAAGAGAAGAAGGGCCATTCTCAGGTATATGAGCTGGAGACCTCCATGCCCAGGTTGTTGGAGGGTCTCACCTTGACACAAAATATCTATGGTGAGTCTGGGAAGGAAAGCCAAATGCATAATATGTCTGCCATATTTTAGCAATAAAATATCTAATAATACTCAGACCCAAATCCTGTGGCACAGGTATTCCCATCTTTGTTTTGCAGATAATAAATACCAGGGCTCAGAGATACTAAACAGCGTAAACTTTGTAAAATGACTAGCACATGGCACTGCCAGGGGTAGAAGAATGTAACTAAACTCTACAGTCACTCGGTCCATCACCTTTCACCGTAATAGGCTTGAGTTTTGACCCTGCATCTATCCTTGGAGGGATTTAGAAGGAAGGGCCATAATTCCCTCTTGTCCTCAATTCTTCCCCAAATCAAAGATGAATAAGAGTATTATTTTCTCCCATATCATGAATTGTTTTTATAAAGATTAAATTAGATAAAAGGTTGACAAAACCTTGAGGGTTTAAATGCTTAACAATCAAGCTTAATTCTTGGGTGATATATCCTAATATCACAGTACTATGATGTGAAGATCAAGGACCCACACTCTGGAGCTGGAGCACCTGGGTTAGAATCTCGGCTTGCCCACTTATGTTCCCATCTGAAAAATGAGGATAATAGGAGCAAGTGCATGACAGGGTTGTGTTGATATTTATAGGAATATTTATATTTATATTTATTTTCTATTTCTATTTATATATTTATATGTTTGGTATAAGAAGAGTTGACTCATTGGAAAAGACCCTGATGCTGAGAGGGATTGGGGGCAGGAGGAGAAGGGGACGACAGAGGATGAGATGGCTGGATGGCATCAGCGACTCAATGGACATGAGTTTGGGAGAACTCCGGGAGTTGGTGATGGAGAGGGAGGCCTGGCGTGCTGTGATTCATGGGGTTGCAAAGAGTTGGACACGATTGAGCAACTGAATTGAACTGAGCTGAAAGGCTCAGTAATGTCAGTTGTTAAGAGAGGATGAGATGGTTGGATGGCTTCACCAACTCAATCTACATGAATCTGAGAAAAACAGGAGATAGTGAAGGACAGGGAAGCCTAGTGTGCTGCAGTCCATGGGGATGCAAAAAGTCGGACACAGCTGAACACCTGAACGAGTCCCACTGTGTGCCTGACCACAGAGAGTATTTTAGCAGCACTCTGTGCCTGTCTCCTTAAGTATAAAACTACCTCCACATGGTTGTAAGCACTAGTGTTATTTAAGAACTTTGTGTATTTTCTGGCAAGGTTTTTTGGCCCATAAATCAAATGTTCATCCTTCCTTCTTCCCTCACTAATGTCTTTATTTATTGCATCTTTCAACAAATAGTAATCAGGTGCCTGCCTACTATGCACACATCTGAAACTGATACCTTGGGAAAGTAAGGAGGAGGTGGGATCAAGGATGGGAGTATGGAAAGAGGAATAGCTCCACCAAATAGGAGAGGGAAGTCCTGCCACCCAGGGTGAAGCCTTAGGGTAGGGGAGAAGTAGCCAGCAGAAAAGGATTTTCTTCTTGGCAGAAGCAAAGCCTCGGGGGATTCCAGCGAAGCTTCTCTTTTCCTTTTATTGGAGTTCTGTGCTGGAGCTATAAACCCTCCAAATGAGTTGAGATTATTAGGGAAGCTCCGCTGATCACTGGTGAAAAAATCTAACAATTAAAACCAGAGGCCTCAGAGTAGGAAGCTTCGGGAGGGGAACAGGAGAGGAGAAGGGAATAAGGATGGCTCTTAATACTTAATAACAAATACTAATAATGGCAGAGAGTTGGGGACTAATTAAAAGTTTCTAAAAAGAGAGATTGAAAAAGATAGAGAAAGGAATTCATCCGTAATAATTTGCCTGCCTGGAACTGGGAAGTACTATAGCTTAGGGAGGGGAATAAAGGAGAAAGAGTTTAGCATTTAGATTCAAGTCCTTGTCTTGGATGATTTGAGCAACCTTGGCAAGTGTCTCTCTGAACCTTACTTTCCTTATCTGCAAAATGGTGGTTTGGCTTTCTATCACATTGGGTTTATTGAGTAACAGATGAGCGCTGTAGTATACTACATAACATGAACACGTCGCTGTCTTTCCTCCAAGGAGGAGCACTGCCTAAGAGTTGTTCCAAATGACCTCTAAATTTGTAACTTGACAATTTTATGTTTCCACCAAAAAAAAAAAAAAGATATGATTTATGAACTGGTATTTCAAATAGACTAGGTAACAGAATATAGTAGTGTCTGATGGTATGGATATGAGAGTTGGACTGTAAGAAAGCTGAGCACTGAGAATTGATGCTTTTGAACTGTGGTGTTGGAGAAGACTCTTGAGAGTCCCTTGGACTGCAGGGAGATCCAGCCAGTCCATCTTAAAGGGGATCAGTCCTGGGTGTTCAGTGGTGGGACTGATGTTGAAGCTGAAACTCCAGTACTTTGGCCATCTGATGCAGAGAGCTGACTCATTTGAAAAGACCCTGAGGCTGGGAAAGATTGCAGGTGGGAGGAGAAGGGGATGACAGAGGATGAGATGGTTGGATGGCATCACCGACGTGACAGATGGAGTTTGAGTGAACTCCGGGAGTTGGTGTTTGACAGGGAAGCCTGGCGTGCTGCAGTCCACGGGGTCGCAGAGTCAGACACGACTGAGCGACTGAAGTGAACTGAAGCAATGCTTCAGCAGGTAAAGAATCCGCCTGCAAAAGGGACACAGGGGACGCAGGCTCAGTCCCTGGGTGCGGAAGATCCCCTGAAGAAGGAAATAGCAAACCACTCCAGGATTCTTACCTGGAAAACCGTGTGGACAGAGGAGCCTGGAAGACTATAGTTCAAGGGTCAGAAAGAGTTGGACACAACTAAGTGACTAATCAAGATTGCCGGAAGAAGTATCAATCGCCTCAGATATGCAGATGACACCACCCTTATGGCAGAAAGTGAAGAGGAACTAAAGAATGTCTTGATGAAAGTGAAAGAGGAAAGCGAAAAGTTGGCTTAAAGCTCAACATTCAGAAAACGAAGATCATGGCATCCGGTCCCATCACTTCATGGGAAATAGATGGGGAAACAGTGGAAACAGTGTCAGACTTTATTTTTTGGGCTCCAACATCACTGCAGATGGTGATTGCAGCCATGAAATTAAAAGACACTTACTCCTTGGAAGTAAAGTTATGACCAACCTAGACAGCATATTGAAAAGCAGAGACATTACTTTGCCGACTAAGGTCCGTCTAGTCAAGGCTATGGTTTTTCCTGTGGTCATGTATGGATGTGAGAGTTGGACTGTGAAGAAGGCTGAGTGCTGAAGAATTGATGCTTTTGAACTGTGGTGATGGAGAAGACTCTTGAGAGTCCCCTGGACTGCAAGGAAATCCATCCAGTCCATTCTGAAGGAGATCAGCCCTGGGATTTCTTTAGAAGGACTGATTCTAAAGCTGAAACTCCAGTACTTTGGCCACCTCATGCGAAGAGTTGACTCATTGGAAAAGACTGTGATGCTGGGAGGGATTGGGGGCAGGAGGAGAAGGGGACGACCGAGGATGAGATGGCTGGATGGCATCACTGACTCGATGGACGTGAGTTTGAGTGAACTCTGGGAGATGGTGATGGACAGGGAGGCCTGGCATGCTGCGATTCATGGGGTCGCAAAGGGTCGGACACAACTGNTTCTCATATAAGATACTCAAGGAGGCAAACTTTTACAGAGTATTTAAAATGTAGAGAGAATACATAACCCACCCAGAGTCAAGGACAAATAAGAGTGATAGGTAGGGACTGACCCCAGCGTCTTGTTCTTTGTTCCTACCGCGCTGACCTATTTCCTGCTTTCCATGTTCCCAACCCTCTAGAAGCCTCCAGAATCAATAATCAACCACAGCTCTGCAGTGAATCTAGAAACGGACTGTTTAACGGACGGAATCACCTGATTTTCTAATTTGTAGTTTTGAAGCTGTTTCATTTCTCTCTCAGTTCACACTCAATACATGTTCATCTTCTGTCTCCTTTTATTTTTACTTATTTATTTATTTTTAAATTGCCCAATAACACTGGTCACAAGAGGCTTTTAGTGGCTGCATGAGGCATTCAAATTTGTGAGTCAAAAATCACCTGATCACTTAAAAAAAATAAAGATCCAGAAGCCCTACTTCAGAGATGCTCATTCAATAGTTACAAAGATCATTTTAAATCTGGACTTTTTTAACCAGCACAGCCCCACCTTCCCACTGCAGGCAGTTCTGATGAGGTTAACTCTGATGAGGCAGGTGTTAGATGAAATCTGAATTCAAATCCTGAGTCCTGCCATTCACAAGGTCTGTGAATTTGTTACATGCTTTCCAAACTGCCTCTGAGACCAGCTGTATCACCTGTAAAACTACTGGAAGAACATCCTTACAGGGCAGCCTTGAGAATACAACAAGGCAGTGTAAATACAAGGCAGTGTATTAGCTCTGGGCTGAGAGTAAGGGTCTGGAGTGTCCTGCAGAGAAACAGAGATGTATAGATGTTAAATGGGAGAATGCTGGAGCCAGATTGCCAGGGTTCAAGTCCCAAATTGACATGTTTTCCAGCTCTCTAAAGTTGAATCAATTCCTCTCTGCCTCAGTTTCTTCATCTGCAAAATAGGAATATCATGAGGGCAAATGGGAATATCATCAGGGGAAATGGGAATATCATCAGGGCAAATGGGAAAATCATGAGGGGAGATGGGACTATCATGGTACAACTGAGAATATCATGGCACCTTTCTCATCAGGTCATTGTAAATATTAAATACAGTGGTACCTACAAAAGGCTTAAAGTATTGACTTTTATTAATGGTATTTAATAAATGCTAGTTTCTAGAGATAGGAAGTCCATCTGGTTCAGTGTGGCACAAAGGCCAGTGCTGTAGGCAAAGTGAAGTGAAGTCGCTCAGTCGTGTCCGACTCTTTGTGACCCCGTGGACTGTAGCCCACCAGGCTCCTCTGTCCATGGGATTATCCAAGCAAGAATACTGGAGTGAGTTGCCATTTCCTTCTCCAGGGGAATCTTCCCGACCCAGGGATTGAACCCAGGTCTCCTGCATTGCAGGCAGATGCTTTAACCTCTGAGCAATCACTACCAAACACTGTTAAATTAAAACAGAGAGAGTGATGGGATTATTGGGGGGGGGGTGGAACTGCAGTAAGAGAGATTCATAGATGATGTCTAATCTTTGCAAATTGAGCACATTTTTGGCAGAGCCTTCCACTAGGATCTTTTGCCCTCTTGTCTAAAATCAAAGAACATTCCAAGGGGACTTCAATCCATATGCTTTTCATTTACTCTTAAATCATCCAAGGATTACTGGATGAAACTATCTGATGGCAAAGAGAAATATGAAAGAATCACAACAGGATTTCTTGAGGAGCTTTTTTTTTTTTTTCCCCTGCCAGACAAGAAGATGCATGTTGGTAAACAAACTTGTCAACCCTGACAAAGCGACAGTGACAGATACTATCATCCTGATTTCTTTCTGCACTCTGAAGTCTTAATGTGTATTTCAATCACTTTCCCTCTTTTTCTTTTCTTTCCTGTGGTCTGTGTGTTGTTTTTTCACCCCTATTTCAGCAACACCCTAAGGGTAAGTAAATTTCGGTCTCTAATAGCACAACAAAGGAAAACAGGTCTGACACTTGTTTCTACACATAACTGTATAGTCAGGAAAAAAAAAAAAATACCAGGAGCAGTTCTGTTATTCATAAGCAGGGGAAAAAATGCATGTCTAAAAGATCTGAGGGTCTGATCTAATCTTGCCATTTTCATTAAGATGTTTTAGCAGAAATGTAGCCCAAAAGGAAATCCTTTTACTGATGGGCATATGAATTTTCATGAACATGGAAATGTCCCTCTATTTTGAACTGGCAGTAAGTCAAATTAACAACTACCTCTATACAGCAGAAAATGATCAGACTGTAAGAGAAGGGTGGTTGTTCTACAGAAATGAAGAGGAGGAAGGGACTAGTTTTGGTCATTTAGAAAATAATTTGTCATTCTGTTGGATCAGA
Organism: Redunca redunca; assembly: GCA_006410935.1. NCBI lineage: Eukaryota > Metazoa > Chordata > Mammalia > Artiodactyla > Bovidae > Redunca > Redunca redunca. The sequence goes on from SJYQ01002230.1 coordinate 55,162, forward strand.
ACAAATTTTCTGGAACAACAAATTTCAGAGTCAAAATAAGTTTTAAGAGATCTAAAAGTCACCTGCATTAAAGTGTGATTTGAGTCCTGGTTCTAGCAGTTCCAGTCAAATGGTCCTCCAAATCCCATATTTAGTTCGATGGCCAAATATATAATTCGTGGCATATTTGGAAACCTACAATTATTACATGGAATGAAATTTTATCTGAACTTGAAACCTTTGGTCTTTCATTGCACTACCGAGCATAAACATAAATGGTTCTTCCTTACAATATTAAAGCTATTTAAGAAACATTACTGCTTATTGTGTAACTCATTGATTTCACGCTCTAGATGCTGGGCGTTTGGTGGTGATGGCTCAGTGGTAAAGAAGTCACTGCCAGTGCAGGAGAGCCAGGCTGAATGCCTGGCGTGGGAAGATGGTCTGGAGTAGGAGATGGCAACCCATTCCAGTATGCGTGCCTGGAAAATCCCGCAGACAGAGGAGCCTGCAGGTTGCAGTGCATGAGGCCGCAGAGAGTGGGAAGATTGTCTGGAGTAGGAGATGGCAACCCATTCCAGTATGCGTGCCTGGAAAATTCCGCAGACAGAGGAGCCTGCAGGTTGCAGTGCATGAGGCCGCAGAGAGTCGGACGCAGCTGAACGTGCTCACACAAACAGGTCCAGACTCTGCCCTTGCAGAAGCCTGGACATCGAGAAGAGCATATGCAAGCAATGAAACCAGTTTGATGAGTGCACGAGGAGAGAGTGCCAGGTACTGGAAATTTATATCACAGAGGGGAAGGTAGCATAGCCTTGGTCTCCAAATTATGTTGTCTCTTCTTTGGACTAAATCTCGATTCCATCAGTTCTTTCTCTCACTACCTTAGTCACTCTTCTGTGATCATGTTCTAATTTGTCTTCTCTTAAAAATTGTACTAGATGTCCATCAGCAGATGAATGGATAAGAAAGCTGTGGTACATATACACAATGGAGTATGACTCAGCCATTAAAAAGAATACATTTGAATCCGTTCTAAGGAGATGGATGGAACTGGAGCTGATTATACAGAGTGAAGTAAGCCAGAAAGAAAAACACCAATACAGTATACTAACGCATATATATGGAATTTAGAAAGATGGGGATGATGACCCTGTATGCGAGACAACAAAAGAGACTCAGATCTGTAGAGTGGACTTTTGGACTCTGGGGGAGAGGGAGAGGGAGAGGGTGGGATGAGATGGGAGAATGGCATTGAAGCATGTATACTATCATGTAAGAAACGAATCGCCAGTCTATGTCCAATGCAGGATGCTTGGGGCTGGTGCATGGGGAGGACCCAGAGAGATGTTATGGGGTGGGAGGTGGGAGGGGATTCATGTTGGGAACGCATGTACACTCGTGGTGAATTCATGTCAATGTATGGCAAAACCAATACAGTATTATAAAGTAAACTAAAGTTAAAAATAAAAATAAATAAAAATAAAAAAAAATGTAAATAGCACTGTGAGCCCCATCTGAAGGTGTTAATTGCTCAGTCATGCTTGACTCGTAGCGACCATATGGACTGTAGCCTGCCAGACTTCTCTGACCATGGGGTTCTCCAGGCAAAAATACTGAGGTGGGTCGCCATTTCCTTCTCCAGGGGATCTTCCTGATCCAGGGATCAAGCCCAGGTCTCCCGCATTACAGGTGGACTCTTTACCATCTGAGCCACCAAGGAAGCCCCAGAGACCCATATGAATAAGGGATATTTATCAACTGACCCTTTATATGCTGGATTTCCAATTGAGAAGTTTCAGTTAATGCAAACATTCAGGTTGACTGGTCACCTTTCATTATTTTATTATGATTTTAAAATTAATTTTCATTGAATTATAATTGACATATAACATTCTGTTAGTTTCAGGTATACAATATAATGGTACAATATTTGCAAAAATGATCATCAGTGAGATAAGTCTAGCTATTATTTTGATTTTATCATTAACTAAATGCCCAAAAGTTTGCCAGGCACATATACACACAACACCCATATACGCAGATACATCAGTTCAGTTCAGTTCAGTCACTCAGTCATGTCCAACTCTTTGCAACCTCATAAATCGCAGCACGCCAGGCCTCCATGTCCATCACCAACTCCCAGAGTTCACTCAGACTCACGTCCATTGAGTCAGCGAAGCCATCAAGCCATCTCACCCTCTGTCGTCCCCTTCTCCTCCTGCCCTCAATCCCTCCCAGCATCAGAGTCTTTTCCAATGAGTCAACTCTTTGCATGAGGTGGCCAAAGTACTGGAGTTTCAGCGTTAGCATCATTCCTTCCAAAGAAATCCCAGGGCTGACCTTCAGAATGGACTGGTTGGATCTCCTTGCAGTCCAAGGGACTCTCAAGAGTCTTCTCCAACACCACAGTTCAAAAGCATCAATTCTTTGGCGCTCAGCCTTCTTCACAGTCCAACTCTCACATCCATACATGACCACAGGAAAAACCATAGCCTTGACTAGATGGACCTTAGTCGGCAAAGTAATGTCTCTGCTTTTGAATATACTATCTAGGTTGGTCATAACTTTTCTTCCAAGGAGTAAGCGTCTTTTAATTTCATGGATACATATACACACACACAAATACATGCTCATACACACATTTCTGTAATAGTAAATTTTTGTCCTTGCTTCCCTTTCTAGGACTTACTTTGCTTTTATATTTCTGTATTTCCCCTATGTTAGATACAGATCATTTCTCTGTGATCAGACCACTGTGGGTTCTGATTCTGTCATCTATCCTTCTCTCACCATCACATCACCTACATATTTGATGATCACGAGCTCTCACTCTTCATCCAGGACATTGATAGAAATGTTGAACAGGGCAGGACGCCAGTCCCTGTCCTCAAGGCTCGCACTGACCCATTAATTAGCACTCCTGGGGATCACCTTTCAACCAGCTACAGATTCAGTCCATCGCATCTCCATCAGCCCCCCATTCCTCATTCCTTTCTACCAAGACATCAAGGAAGGCTGTGTGAAATGACTTGTGGAAAGCCAGATACGCTGTATTGACTTCCTTCCCTGTTCTTCCATCCTAAGGCTATAGATACTCTGGAGTGAAATGAGGTCAGTCTGATTTGACTTACTCATGGAGAGCTCACACCCTGACCAAAGTGAAAGCAGTGTTCCTTCTGTGTGATTAGAACTTCAGAATCCAGGAGCTGTAAAGGATTGTAGAGATTACTTCATCCAGTCTCATCATTCTACAAGTGAGTCTCAAGCTCGACTTTGCCCATGGTCACCCAGCTAGTCAGAGCTTAAAATGTAATTATAACTTTCCCTTTCATACCTAGGAAGAGTAAAATTGACTTCAATAAAGCATTTCTCAAAATATATTCCATAAATATTACTTCTAGGATGGGAAAGACAAAAAAAATTGTCCCCATGTTCAAATGTATTTGAAAAACTGCATGTATTACTGTTAGTGATTCACAGTTTATTCAGTTATTAAATAAATATTCATTTATTGTCCCCTATGCATCAGACACTGTGCCAGGCACAAAGATAGGACAGTGAAATCAGTCTCTTAAAAGTTTTGTTCTAGAGGAAGAGATAAATATTAAATAACTATTCTAATAGAAAGATTACTATGAATCATAAGTTGCTCGGAAAGAAATTTACAGGGTGTTTTGAGAAAAGGCGGGAACCTATGAAATGACCCATATAAGAAATGATATTTAAATACGTAAGGAAGCCCAGATAAGAACCATCCTGGCATATTCAACAAGATGAAAGAATGAGAGAGGTTGTCAGCCATGACTCTGAGAAAAATACACAAGAGCTAAAGAAGGAATTTGTTGGAAATGATAGAGGAAAAAAAATACACATATGAAGATAAAGTGCATCAATGCATCTTAAGTAGGAGAATGACCCAAATTCATTAGCATTTTGAAAACAGAACTTTGGCTGCTTCATGGAGACAATATTTAGGGAGTGTGGAATAAAAGTACAAACACACAAACTTGTTGGGAACATGTTGGTGAAGTTCTAGAGGAGGGGAAATAGCCTTTTGAATATGGACCTACTGTAATAAACAGTCTGGTAGACAAATTGCCCACCTCTTTATCATCATTTTCCAACATTTTTCAAATTCATTTGACCATAGAATCAAGGGATACCAAGTTTACTCCATAAGATTCTGAAGAGTGCACTCTAAGAAATGATGCTTTATGCTATTTCCAGCCAAAGTCACATTTCAAGCCCTTCTAAAATGATAACAACACTTGCTGTTCGCTTGATTTCCTTTTTTCCAGTAAATGATTCATTTGTGTGTGAGGGTCACCCTGATGCTGGCTGGTTTACTTTCATTCGACTTGCCATGAGTCAGGCTTAGAAAAGTACATGTTTGTAAAGTAATCTCCAAATATAATCGTGTTTACCTGTGTACTCTCATTCCTCACATCCCTTCCACTCACCCTCAACTCACAATGTCTTCTGTTTCCAGAATGGAATTCTAACTTCTCATTAATATTTAGGAAAACTAACTCCTGTGTTAAAAATTACCTTCCAGACTAGTTAACCAGCAACCAAAACTCACATTTGTATACCTTTGCATAGGTTGATATAATCTTTATTTTAAAGTAAGGAATGATTTAAAAAATGACTAGAAAGAGGTATGAAAGTCAGTGTAACACAATAACCAAATTCAGCACGGGGAGTTCTGATTCCTGTCCATCAGCTCTTTTAGTCATCATCAGCTCTGTAAAGCAGGGCTTCTGATACTTTAATATGTACATCTCTTACCTGGAGACCTGGTTAAATGCAAATCCTGATTCAGTGGTCTGAGTAGAACCTGAAATTCTAGTCTCCAGTGATGCTTCTGACTCTCAGACTTCCCTAAGTAGCAAGGAGGCGCTGTGCTCTGCTTAGTTGCTCAGTTGTGTCCAACTCTGAGTGACCCCATGGACTGGAGCCTGCCAGGCTCCTCTGTCTGTGGGCATTTCCAGGCAAGAATACTGGAGTGGGTTGCATGCCCTCTTCCAGGGGATCTTCCCAACCCAGGGACATGAACCCAGGTCTCCTACATTGGGGGCAGATTCATTATCATCTGAGTCAACAGGGAAGCCAAGTAGCAAGGCTGTTTAGTGGTATCCCAAGGAATCAGCACAGCGGGTGTTTCAGCAACAGGTAATAGAAAAGCCCAGATCCAACAACAAGTTAATGTTTTAAAAAGTAATACGGTTTGGTACCACTTATACAATTAACCCAGCAGTAGCAGAGACACTGCTTTGCCAACAAAGGTCCCATCTAGTCAGTCAGTTCAGTTCAGTTCAGTCGCTCACTCGTGTCCGACTCTTTGTGACCCCATGAATCGCAGCATGCCAGGCCTCTCTGTTCATCACCATCTCCCGGAGTTCACTCAGACTCAACGTCCATCGAGTCCGTGATGCCATCCAGCCATCTCATCCTCGGTCGTCCCCTTCTCCTCCTGCCCCCAATCCCTCCCAGCATCAGAGTCTTTTCCAATGAGTCAACTCTTGGCATGAGGTGTCCAAGGTACTGGAGCTTCAGCTTTAGCATCATTCCCTCCAAAGAAATCCCAGGGCTGATCTCCTTCAGAATGGACTGGTTGGATCTCCTTGCAGTCCAAGGGACTCTCAAGAGTCTTTTCCAGCACCACAGTTCAAAAGCATCAATTCTTCGGCGCTCAGCCTTCTTCACATCTAGTCAAGGCTATGGTTTTTCCAGTGTTCATGTATGGATGTGAGAGTTGGACTGTGAAGAAGGCAGAGCACCGAAGAACTGATGCTTTTGAACTGTGGTGTTGGAAAAGACTCTTGAGAGTCCCTTGGACTGCAAGGAGATCCAATCAGTCCATTCTAGAGGAGATCAGCCCTGGGATTTCTTTGGAAGGAATGACGCTAAAGCTGAACCTGCAGTACTTTGGCCACCGCATGCGAAGAGTTGACTCATTGGAAAAGACTCTGATGCTGGGAGGGATTGGGGGCAGGAGGAGAAGGGGACGACCGAGGATGAGATGGCTGGATGGCATCATGGACTGGATGGACGTGAGTCTGAGTGAACTCCGGGAGCTGGTGATGGACAGGGAGGCCTGGCGTGCTGCGATTCATGGGGTCGCAAAGAGTCGGACACGACTGAGCGACTGAACTGACTGAACTGAGGGTGGCTCTAGCCATACTATGTCAGTGTCTCAGTAATTTCATTGGTGATACAAGTTGCTTCAGCCTCCCCACTCTGCTGTCCTCAGCAGCGCCTTCCTCCTGAGGCTACTTCTCCTGTCCGTAATATGGACGTAGCAATTTCAGGGTCCTAGTCAGATAATGACAGCATCCAGGGGAAACTCTCTCAAATCTCTCTCTTCCGCTATTTTCTTCTGAAGACAAAGAAACCTTGACAAGCGTCTCCAAGCAGACAGTCCTCACATTTTATAGACCAGAATCGAATCACATGTTCATCAGTAGCAGACGCTGCAAGTGTTCCAACGCATGCCCTCAGCCTGCGCCCAATTTGTTGGGGGAAACGTGCATCTCTGTCTGGAGTTTTCTGCAGGAAACTGCATCTCTGAGCCAGCAGGCCATGGCTGGTGTGTGCTCAGTCTCTGTAGGGGCCAGCCTGGAAATGCTAGAGAGTTGAAATCCTAAGGAACAACCTTAAGTAACTAAGAGACAGGAACTAAAATCCTGGCCTCCTCCTTCCTCCGGGGCTAAATTCTGAGTCCTCCAGAAGGTCTGCAGCAGCAATAAGTCCCGATGGCCCACCGAGGACATAGACCCATCTGCTCACCTTGGGCACTCTCCACGCTTCTCCTCGCCCTGACTTCTTCCCAGTGATTCCTAGGATTAAGTCTTCATCAAGTACTTGAGCCCTAATATTTTGGTTAAGATTTATTTTTACTTCACTGTTTATGAGTGAAATTGACTTGTAATTTGGTTTTCTTGTAATGCTCTTGCCAGATTCTGCTATCAGGTTCGTGTTCGTCTCAAAAAAATAAATTCAGAATGTTTACATTGGTAAAGAAAACAAAAGACAAAACCCCACTTGAGCCCATATCCTTGTCCTAGGTTCTATTTTTGAGGGAAATGAAACAACTTAAAAATACCACAGCCAGGCAAACTGGAGAATGGGAAACACCAACTGGCCAGGATGGGTGGTTTAAAAAGGTTAGGCCCTCTGTTCATCCACCTCACCAGGACTGACTCGAACGTGTTCTTTTTCAGAAAGACAAAGACAAATATCGTATATTAACACATGTGTATAGAAACTAGATATATGGTCCTGATGAACGCATTTGCAGGGTAGCAGTGGAGCTGTGGACACAGAGGACAGACTTGTGGGCATAGTGAGCAAAGGATTCACTGGGATGAATTGAGAGAATAGCATGGAAACATGTGCTTTTCCGTATGTAAACTAGATAGCAAATGGGAACTTGCTGTATGAAACAGGGAGCTCAACCCAGTGCTCTGTAAAAGACTAAAGGGGTGGGGTGGAGCGTGAGATGAGAGGGGGGTTCAGGAGGGAGGGGGTGTATGTATAGCTGTGGCTGATTCATGTTGATGTATGGCAGAGGCCAACACAATATTGTAAAGAAATTATCTTCCATTAAAAAAAGAGAGAAAGCAAGGGCCTTACACCAGCATCTATCAGCCTCAACTGGGAACCTACTAGAAATGCACATTTCACAGTCCCTCCCCAGGCCTATGTGATGAGAAACTCTGTGGCTGAAGCCCAGCAATTTGTGTTTTTAAAAGCCTTCCAGATGATTGTGGTGCATGGCAGATTGAAATGTCACTGGTTCAGATGAACCAGAATATGTCCCTGGTTCAGGGCTAAGCATAACCTCCCATGAATCATCTGACCCTGAGAAGGATGAACAGAGGTCTGAATATAGTACAATCATGGTTCCCAATAGGGAAGTCCAGAGAGTAACAGCAAGTTGCCCCACACCTCAGAGTTGGAAAACAGGAAAAGTGGCTTTGCACCCTGAATAATGGCAACAGACACGATGCTCCCTGCCCAGTTTCTACAGCTCTGCAGTCACAGAAGGACCTTGGACAGGGTTGGGGAGGGGAGGCCATCAAGGACAAGGCTTCCCTTGCCAGAAGTCACTGCATGTGTTCCTTCAGCAGCAGTAAATCCCACGGAAATTCAGACAGATAAAGTGTTCTGACATTTATATCCAGCATGAGATACACGAAAAAAATAAGAGGAGAGGATAATAGTGCAACATGAAGCCTTTATTAATGTTAGACTAACTCTGTAGGGGAAATGGTTCATTTTATTGCTTTAATGTCAGGCTTTCTCTTTTCCTCCAACGGGCGTAAAACTGGGGCTGCTTCTGATTTTCAATCAGTAGGTGAGAAAGCAGTTACGGGGAAGCTCAGGTGTGTGTAGAAGGACTGCATGAGCCATGGAAATTTGCAGAAATGTGGAGGCACGTCACTCCCAGGAGCTCATGATCTACTTGGGAAAGTCACACATACAGATATATACAGAGCCCGCATTCACTGAGTCATTGTGCTCCAGGAATTACAGTGAATGATTTTATACACATATCATTTAAAAGTGCACACATATTTATAAATAAAGGACAACACAATAAGACAGGGTATCTGTTCAGTTCACTGTCTCAGTCATGTATGACTTTTTGCGATCCCGTGGACTGCAGCACACCAGGCTTTCCTGTCCATCACCAAAACTCCCAGAGCTTGCTCAAGCTCATGTCCATCGAGTTGGTGATGCCATCTAACCATCTCATCCTCTGTCATCCCCTTCTCATCCTGCCTTCAATCTTTCCCAGCATCAGGGTCTTTTCCATTGAGTCAGTGGACCAAAATATTGGAGCTTCAGCTTCAGCGTCAGTCCTTCTAATGAATATTGAGGACCGATTTCCTTTAGGATTGATTGCTTTGATCTCCTTGTCCAAGGGCCTCTCAAGAGTCTTCTCCAACACCACAGTTCAAAAGCATCATTTCTTCGGCACTCAGCTTTCTTTATGGTCCTGCTCTCACATCCACACTTGACTGTTGGAAAGCATATAGCCAGGTACTAAATTATACCCAATATGGACTCTGAGAAGAGTAAGAACATCAGGGATTATAGTTCTATCCTTTATCTGCTGCATGATCTTGGTCAACCTGCTTCCCTCATCAGATGCTTCCTCTCTAAAATGAAAACGCTGCACTGGATGAGCATATCCCAGATTTGTGTTCTGTGTAAAATCCTTCTTTAGGACAGTAATAGAAAAACTGAGGGAGGCAGGGAAGACCCGAGATGAAAACATTTACACACATTTTAGAAATGTGTTTAACCAAGTTGAGCAGGTCTGTTTCCCAAAAGAATCTCAGAACTTTGAAGATGCTTTTGACAATGCTTCTGTGTTCTGTGACTCTACCAGAGGAAAATCCTTCTGTAGAATTTCATGAATTTATCTTATTATAAAACCTGCTGTTACATGGCACCGAGTAACCTCCCTTCATGTGTCCCAGAAGCAGCCTGGAAAATGCTGGAAATCATGGTTCTGAAGGATGGTGGCTCAGGTCAGCTCACTTGGCCAATCTTTAAAGGACAACTCAAGTCCAATTCAGTGAACAGCAAGGTTGTTTGCAATGGGGGCAACAACAGAAAGCAACGCTCTGGGGTAAGGCTTACCTTCACTGAGAGTGCAGAATGTAACATACTTGGCATTTGTTCTGTACATTCACAAGACGTTTTCAGATACGTTCACTAATTTCAGCCCCTTGGCAACACAGATTTAGTGTCTTGTTCAGCTTCCAGGAGAAAAGTGAATCTTACAAAGGTAACATCTGACTTTGTCAATGTCCCCTTCTCTGCCACATTCCCCCTAATCCTTTCCCTTTTTACTGAACTGAATTGCCTATCATGGTTTCTGTATTGCAAAATGTGCTGGGTCTTTTAATTAAATTTTTTCACCCCACCATTCCTCAGTGTATTCTGGAGCCCAGCCCTGGTCATGAAGGCCCATGCAACCTTAGAATATTTTAGGAATAAAGGTGATCCCATAGGCAGGAAAGTGAAAGTGAAAGTGAAGTCGCTCAGTCGTGTCCAACTCTCTGTGACCCCGTGGACTGTAGCCCACCAGGCTCCTCTGTCCATGGGATTCTCCAGGCAAGAATACTGGAGTGGGTTGCCATTTCCTTCTCCAGGGGATCTTCCCGACCCAGGGACTGAAGCCAGGTCTCCTGCATTGCAGGCAGATGCTTTAACCTCTGAGCTACCAGGGAAGCCCATAGGCAGGAAACTATTCATTAAAAAAAAAAGAAAAAAACACCCAGCTCAGACTGTGCTAGTCGTGAGCACATGCCACCTGGGCCAGGCCCTACTGATGCCTCTGGCCAGCTGCCAGCCCTCAGCCTGGTGTCTGTAGTTCAATGCCCCCAACACTACATGAGCTAATTTGTTGCATGCGTATAATGATCTCTGAGAAATCAAAGTTCTGCCTGGTAAGGAGGGTGCTCTGAAGGCAGATGTCTGATGAGAGGAGCAGGAAGTTTGGAGCCAAGAAATCACCTGCCTAGGTACAGTCCCAGATCCTGAACCTTCTTCCAGGATGATTTTGGGCAAGCTATGTGTTCACTTCTAGCCATTTTGTCTCTTTATATTAAAAAATAAAAAAAAAAAAAAAAGCTTTCCAAGGCACCCTTCAGATCTCATGAAACTTTATTTTTTAATGTGAATTGACCAAGTCAAGCTTCGCAATCAATGAGGTGGCTGATGTCACATCAGATAGCCCTTGTGGCCATTATTTGAATTGGGGCACTTGAAACCCTCTCAACCTCCCTCTCCTGCCAGCGAAGATGAAAGTGTCATTTCTGACCTCCACACTGGCCTTTGCCTTGAACTTTGCCGTGCCTTTCATATTACCATTTCCAGCTGGTTCTTTGCCCCCTGGTGAGACCAGACTTTTCTGAAAGAGTGTAAACTTCTCTGAATGATATTTGAAAATAAAATATAATTGATTTCACAGCTCCTTGAACCTCTCCTATCAAGAATTGATTTTTTTTCTCTTTTCTGTTTTACACACTTGAAAGCGATTTGAGTGATGACAGGTAGAAAATCCAATACATAAATGTTCTTCATCCTTTCTCCCTTTCTTTTTAAATTCTTCCTTGCAATAACAGTGCATCTGGGTATGTGTGCAAGTCTATGTGTTTGAATAAGTGTCTTTTCACATATATTTGTATCTGTATTCGCTTGTGTTTGTATGAGTTCAGCCTGCATGCACTGCACGTGTGCATTTGTATGTCAATGTCTGTGTGCACCTACATATGTAGAAAATGCATTTATGCATTTGTGTTTTTCATGTGTTCATCCTAATGCAAGTTTGCATATTTGTGTTTATAAGCATGCATATTAGCATGAATATTCTGCATGCACATATATCTATGTGCTTGTAGTCTGTGTAAAGTTAACCCATATATGAATAGACAGGTTTGTGTCTAGCTGCTTGCATGAGTGTGCTTATCCCTGTGAATGAGTGTACACGTGCCTGGGTAGTTAGATTGGCATTTCAAACCACACCTGGCCTTGCTATTCATCCACCTCACCTCCCAAAAGAATACATGAAATGCAACTTTTCTTGGATGCTCCAGACAGCTTCTGCTGATTTGGATACTCATTATGAACCATGGAATGCTCTCCTCTGCCAGCCCCGTATGAGCTGTCACTTCCTCAGGCAGGATAAAGTCACCCAACTGGACTGTGTCCTAATTATCTGGCAAGAGAAGGCGGTGTGGCAGATGCTGCTATGGACCTGGGAAGCCCTCTCTGTGCAGCAGCCCCTGGTCTCCATTGGCTCCTGGGCAGCCACTCCTGGAGCCTGGGCTGAACTACTGTGTGAGTGACACAAGGGTGGAGGAACATGGTGCGGACTGAAATGTTGGTGTGGCAGAAGCTGTCAGCGCCAGACAGGCCCAGCATACCTGTCTTCCACCCCTCGCCTGCCTAGACGGGTGTGAGAGGCAGACCTGTGCCTCCTGTCAGCCAGCCTGCCCACTCTGAGCCTGTCCACCGCCAGGCTGGTCAGTTTGTGACAGTGATGCTTGGGAGCGGAGAAACTGGGCTCTTGTTCAAGGAGGCCTTTGGCTTCCTTCAGGAGGGAGAAGGAACTCCCACATGGGGATTTGCGTCATTACCCTGGGGGAGAAAATGTGGGCACTCTAAAAGGCTGAAGGTAGAATGAAACGTAGCAACTCACCACAGACTCTGAGGATGGGGTGGGCTTTCCTGTTTGGCAGGGTGGTTGGGATAAGAAAAGCATGCTAGATTCATAGGACGCAGACCCAGCCTCGAGTCTCCAGCCTTCCACCAGTGGGCCACAAGCCTTTGTACAGCGTGCTTTAGATAAATGCCAGGACAAGGCTGGACTGATTCTCTAATGACGAAACAGGGTGGGCTCCGGCCCCACCCTGGTGTGAGGGGGGAGTCTCAGTGTCAGTTCCCAAGAGGAAACCTAGCCCAGCGCGCAGAGTATAACAGGGTGTTATTTTGCCAACCACAGGAGTTACCGTCTCAAATCAACAAGACTGTTCGAAAAGATCAAGGTCTAGTTTGTTCCTGCTTTCCAGGTTCCTTTTGTCTCTCTGATTATCTCCACTTAGATGTTTCAAGTGAATTCACAAAATATCCCACAACAATCATATTCTTCTCTTCCCCAAAGTACGGTGGCAACCCACAAGCAAATCATTATCCACTCCAGACCAGAAGTTACCTTCTACCCCCTTGCCTTGGACCCTCCTCATTGGCGTGGCCTGAGCGGATGTCCGTGATCAGACCTACGCCTGCATTCTCACCTTTTCTGCTCCTCGTGGTGCATGCTAGCCATTACGTACCCCCTAGCATAAGTGCTGCTCCTGATCATATTTCAGCCTCTCTCTCATGCTATTCCTCTACCCGAAATACAGTCCTTGTGTTCAGTTTAGGCTTAAATATCTTTCCTTCAAGAGGACTTTTATGTATCCCAAGGCAAATGAAAACCTTTGCCAAAACATCGCTTACCACATTCTACTTCTCCTGCATAAAATGACCACATAGCATTAGAACTGATTGCTTAATTGATAGTCTTCCTTGTTAGAATTAATGCTACTGTAGGGCAAAGAACAGGCCTCAAATCTTTGCTTCTGGAGTTCTGATGGCTAACAGAGTGTTTAACATGTGGAATACCCCCTAAATGTGTGCAAAGTAAACTACCAAATGAAGAGCAGTGAATAATGCATTATATATGATTAGGTTACATTACTATAGGTGAAGTGAGAGTCACTCAGTCATGTCTGACTCTTTGGGACCCCATGGACTATAGAGTCCATGGAATTCTCCAGGCCAGAATACTGGAGTGGGTAGCCTATCCCTTCTCCAACAGATCTTAGTGAGCTAGGAATCGACCTGGGGTCTCCTGTATTTCAGTTGGATTCTTTATCAACTGAGCTATGAGGGAAAGACGTCATAAATACAATATAGATTTGAACAAAAGTTCCTGAGTGTAGGGACTTGTTTGTACACTAGTGTACCTCTTTCCATCCGAATAGAACTGTCTGGTACAGAGTAGGGTCTCCATTAATGTTTCATACATGTGGTTGTCAAGGGGAGGGAGTTGAGAGAGGGATGGATTAGGAGTTTGGGGTTAACACATGTACACTATTTTATATATAGGATGGATAAATAATGAGGTCTTACTGTATAGCACAGGGAAGTATATTCAGTATCCTGTGATAAACTATAATGCAAAAGAATATGAAAGAGAATATGTATGTATAACTGAATCACTCTGCCATACAGCAGGAATTAATATAACATTACAAATCAACTATACTTGAATAAAATACATTTTTAAAAACACTTAATACAGTAATCTATTTTAAAATAAATGTTTCATATCATGATTGCACATATTTGAATATATTGAGTTTCTTAACTTTTTCTACCTAAGTACATGTAACATTGAAGAACCATGACCCTGGAAGACCTGGAGATGTAGGTCAAACTGGCATAAATCTGATTGCATTCCAGCTCAAAGTCCATGCAAACGCTCTGTTCTGTACCATAGTTGTATATAGTTTAACATGAAACAAGTGTACCTTAGTTGCCAAGAGCAAAATGAATAATGAATAAATACATGTTGTCTGTATCACCTGGCTTTGCACACTTCCTGGCATATGGCCACATACTATTGCCAATAAGCTTCTTCTACTCCGAGAATGAAGGAAACCCCGATGGCTAACTCAGAAGCCATGTTGTGGCCAGAGATAGGATATGGACTTGGTGGTCTGCCAAGGAGCAGAAACTCTTTTGGGGATAATGTTTGGGGTTTTTTCTTTCTAGGATTATACACATCAAAAGTCTCCTATAAAGGAATCCAGGGGCTAACCTGAACAGGAATCACAGCTCACTATCTCACAGCTGAGAGTCCACCTCTTGTTCCTCCCACTAATGTCTTCTCACTGCTGTAGAACAGCTCTTTTTCTTAGTAGCCTCCCTTCTGCTTTTTCTCTTTTTAATCTGACATTGTGATAGCACTGACTCATGCCCTTTCGTTCTCTCACATATAGAAGCAGAGCTTCAGAGGCCTCTTACGGTATTCCTTTATCCTCTTACACTGTTGAAGACCATCTGCAAATTTAATTAGCCAACAATTTACTCCCTGTGACTAATCATTAGCAAAGTTGAATAACTTGATGAAAAGAAAAAAAAAAAAGAAAAGAAACTTTCTCAAATGCTGTGTACAGAATAGAAAACTTCAGCCTTTTTTTCTTTTTTTTTTAACCTTCCCAGCGTACTGTGATGGGGGACCCAGATGTCAGAAGCCCAAGCCAATCAGAAGTCAGACATAAAAATACAATGGGATTCATGGGAATTTTAAAAGATGTTCTAAATAAGGAATACCAAGGAGCTTATCTAGAACAATGCAGTTGTTTTGGGCACAAAGCTATTCTATTCACTTCTGAATATTGTTTTCTCCTCTGAATATGAGGTGAGCAATTTTGAAAACAATTTAGTTCTTTCTGCAGCATCTGTTTAGGTAGTACTGCCATTCTTCAGGACATTTCCCTGAAGCATCTGGATCTCTACTCTGATTGCCCTGGCCTCAAAAGCACTTCTCTTTCACTGATTCCAGAATGTGTTTGCTTTCCCTCTGCAAAGCAATTAGGTAACCATGTCCTCTTTCCAGCTGTTACTCCCTGGGAAATCTCTTCTGACCTTCAGGAACAATCCAGTCCATGGAGCTAAAGAGAAGGTCACTCTTGTTTCATTGTCAGAAACTGCTGCAGACAGACTGAGATAGCTAAGAGAGCCACGCAACATCTTAGACAAAGTCATTCATTTCCTTGCTCAGGTGTGCTGAGTTTCAGGCACAGCATCTGAAAGCAGTGTCCATGAAGAAATCAGTGCATTTTTTATTCAGTGTTATCTCTCTTTTCACTACGTATGTCGACCTAAAAGTGTTATTCTACAAGATAAATAGATGCATTTGAATATTATATCATGAAAACAATGCTAAGAGGCAGAAGGAAGAATGCTGGCTATAAGTTAGAGTAAGTGATCTCTTCTCCTTGATAACCTGTATGGCTTCTACTCAGTAATTTCCCTTTATAAGCCTTGTTTCTTTTCTTAAATGAAATAACATGACCTATACATTTCAACCAACTAGGCTTCGAGCTGTACTGTCCTGTGCTTAGTCACCCAGCTGTGTGCAACTCTTTGTGACCCCCAGGCCGATAGTCCACCAGGCTCTTCTGTCCATGGGGATTCTCCAGGCAATTATACTGGAGTGGGTTGCAATGCCCTCCTCCAGGGGATCTTCTCAACCCAGGGATTGAACCCAGGTCTCCGGAATTTCAGGCAGATTCTTTACCTGCTGAGCCCCTAGGGAAGTCCAAGAATATTGGAATGGGTAGACTATCTTTATCCAAGAGACTTTGAGCTAGATCAGGATAAAGATTGTAATTAACTGATTTTTACACACACAGAGCCTACACACAGTTGAGAATAATTTTGTGATTATTAAATAGAAGCCACAGGGTTGTTAATGAGGCTGACGAGAAAATGGATGGATGTAAATTATGAGCAATCATCATCATCACCATTATTATTAATGACTGTAGTTGTGGGGTTGACGGAGAGGTATCAAGGACACCTAGACAATTTAAATTCATTAAATATTTCTAAAATATTTGTCAGCTTTCTTGTTTTGTTAGGTTATTCTTGGTGGTACAAAATGATTCTTTATTTCTGGTGGCAAACATGTGACAAAAACTCATGGTCACGGTTAAGCATGTTCATAAGTTTTGTACAATGATATAGACGATAGTTGGTGAGTCCAGAACCACCATCGCCCTACATAAACATTTCATTACCCAAAGAGAATCAGATATTTGCCATCACTAGGGGCAAAATAGCAAATTAGAAAATAATATTAAAATTGAAGCCAGAAGATAGAAATTATAGTCTTTGTTCTACCAACTCTCACTGTGTTAGCTTGTGTTACACACAGAATTCTAGGATGGCTCTCAAGATTTCCATCAGGAAGTATACACACTCTGTGTAATTCCTTCCTTCCCTATGATTAGGAGGGACTCGTGATGATGATGAATGCCAAAGAATTGATGCTTTGAACTGTGGTGTTGGAGAAGACTCTTGAGAATCCCTTGGACTGCAAGGAGATCCAACCAGTCCATCCTAAAGGAAATTAGTCCTGAATATTCATTGGAAGGACTGATGTTGAAGCTGAAACTCCAATACTTTGGCCCCCTGATGTGAAGAGCTGACTTATTTGAAAAGACCCTGAGGCTGGGAAAGATTGAAGGCAGGAGGAGAAGGGGATGACGATGAAATGGTTGGGTGGCATCACCGATTCAATGGACGTGAGTTTGAGTAAACTCCGGGAGTTGGCGATGGACAGGGAGGCCTGGTGTGTTGCACGACTGAGCAACTGAATTGACTGAACTGTGATGATGAGATATCATTCACATGATTAGGTTGCATTATACGACAAAGGTGAAGGGAGTTTCAGATGCAGTCAGCACCCCTAAGCAGCCAAATTAGTCAAAGGGAGGTTATTCTTGGTGGACCCAGTCTAACCAGTTGAGTACTTTCAAAGATGATCAAGAAGTTAAAGAGATTCAAATCAGCATAGGTGTTCTCCTTCTGGTTTCAGAGTAGCAAAATGCCCTGTAATGGAGCGGGCCACAAGCCATGTGTTTATAAGTAGCCAACTGAGGGCTTCAGTCCTACAGCCATAAGCAACTGAATTCTGCCAATAATTAGTAAACATAGAATAGGATACTGAGATGAGATAGCAGTCCTGACTTGATTTTATCCTGATAGATGCTGAACAGAGGATTAGCTAATTCATGCCCAGGCTTATGAAACACATTAAGCTGTGAGATGGTAAATGTGTTCTTAGTTATATTATTTTTGTGGTAATTTAGTATGCAGCAATAGAAAACTCATATACTTTGGATAATTTGTCATGCTGTGGTCTCACTATTAGAAGAGCCAAAAAATGCATAAGCAACAAGAATATACTGTATAAAACAGGGAAGTATAGTCAACATTTATAAGAGTATAGAATGGAGTATGATCTATAAGAGTTTTGAATTCTGAGTCACTGTGTCGTACATCCATAACTAATAGAATATTGTAAATTAAATGTATTTCAATTTAAATAAATAAATAAGAATACAATTTCTTCAAAGTTTTGAAATATAGAAGAATGCAAAATTAACTCATCACTTGTATTCCTCAAAATTGTGCTTATTTTTTTCCAGGTTCCAGGTCAACTCAACATGTATAAATTAAACTTTTCAGCTGCCTCCTTATTCTGATTCCAAATCAGGTTTACTGAATAGAGTTCATCTCTTGGTTAGTACAGCTTCTCCAACAACCCAGTGCCCAAAGCTGGAAACCTCAGAGTCATTCTTTATTTCTTCCTCTCTTGATTCTCCCACGTAGGATCAATTGTCACCTCATCCAGAAACTCCTCTCAGCTGTGGCCTCTCTTGTGCTTCCCTACTATTCATCTGGACAACCTCAGTGGCCTTTACGCAAGGCTGTCACTCCCCATCTGATGCACCTTTTCAAATGCCCTAAGAGTTATCTTTACAAAGAGAAAGCTGCTTCATTCACTCTCCTGCTGAAACACGCCTAAGGGCTCCTCCATGTGGCCTTTTGGGTTCCTCACCATCTGGCTTCAGCCTTTTCCACTCCTTTCCCAATATGTTCCCTGTATCCCACACTAAACTTTCCATGATACAATGTGTTGACTTATGTCCCTGTCCAAAAGAAGAAACTGGAGTCCTAACCCCCAGTGCCTGCAAATGTGATCAGTAATTAGGGTCTTTGTTGATGTAATCAAGTCAAGATGAGGTCATGACCATGGATCCTGATTTAATAGGACTGATGTCCTTGAACGATGAGGAAAACTTGGACACAGACAGACATGCAGAAGAGAATGCCGTGTGAACACAGAGGCACGCCAGGTGAAGAGAGAGGTCTGAAAACGGAGGCCGAGATTAGAGTGATACTGCCACAAGCCGAGGAGTACCAGGACTTCCAGGAGCCGGAGGAGGTGAAGGGAGAATCTCCCTCAAGCTTTTGGAAAGAATACAGCTCTGACAAAACCTTAATTTTGGATTTCTAGCCTCCTGAACTATGACACAATGATTTTTGTTGTTTTACAGCAACCTTAGGAAATTAATGCAGTCCCTTTCAAAGATCCCTGACTTTGAACAAGCTGCTCCCTTTGTGAAGACATTGAAATCCTCTAAACATATTTCAGGAACCAGTAGGTAAACCATCACCTTCAGAGAAACCTTCTAGGAGAGCCTCAGACCACGTCTGCTTTCTTTTCCTGCTGTTCTCAGAGTGAGTTTTCTGACCTCAGTTCCAGAGCTCGCACTGAAATGTTTAGTTGTAATTTTCTTGGTTGTCCCCTGCATTGGGTTGAAAACTCTTAGAGGTCAGATTATGGCATATAGTTCTTCAATGTATGCTTGTCGATTAAAAAATAAAATCTCTACCAGCCTCGTGTATCCAGTGAGACTGAATTTTGGAAATAAAATATTTTATTTATTAGTTTATTTCTTTTAAAGAACTCATCCTTTGGACACCTAGTATGGGAGGCTTGCTATTCTCAATTTGTAGATGAAGAATCTAAGGCTCCATAAATGTTGGTTCCACTAACCCTTTTTCTATTAGTACTTTAACAAACCTGACAAACCAGAGTCTGGGTACCAGTCTCAACCAGGTTTTACTATGCCACTTTAATCTGGGGAGCTGAGTAATTTTTGATGATTATGAGTCTGATCAGCTGATGGAAGTTATAATGGAAATTTGAAAAATAAAAATTATTAAAAAAAGGCTTGAAATGAAATATGTAATATGATCCTTGTAAGTGAGTCCAGCATTTATCATCATTTCACTGACATGGTGGATGAATTATATATACAGCAGTATAATGATGTCATATCTCACAGTCCTCAATGGCTTGTGGAATTGAATGGTCTGTCTGGGTGCAGTTTACAAAAGAAAAAGGTGGACAAGAATGAATGCAGAGTCATTTGGCATACTGTTCAGGTTTCCCACCAGCCACAATTTCCTTGTATTACTGCCATTTTTAAATTCAATGTATTATAAGCAACATACATTCTCTTGGACCATGAAAAAATACTTCAGAGGAATAAACGTATTTTTTTAAAGATAGGTATTTATTTTCTTCTGTTTTTCTCTACTCACTCTGTCTCTCTGTATCTGTCTATCTCTCTCTCTGTCTTTCAACATTTCAGCCTTTACAAATCACCTAATCCAATGGAGTCCAATTTTCCAACTTGCAGGTTCCTGGTTAGGGAGCCATAATCTTATAGGAAAAGCACCATCAGTGTGTTGAAATGGGGAAATATGGCCTTCTATTGCATTCCTCTCTCAGGATAAATGGGGTTAATAGAGAGCTTTCCTTTCTTGTGTGAATGACTCCACGCCTCAAAGAGCTGAAGTAGAAGAATGAACCTCAATATGGCTTGGCCAGCATCAGTCTTCTGAGTATAAGCCCCGGATGCAGCAGACATTTAACAAACATTCAGTGAAGTCAGGCTTGCTTTCTCATGCATACCTCGGTATATATGGAACGGCAGAATGTAAAATTTTGTGTTAAATAAAATTTACTTTGACGTTCAGGGTCATCATGCCCATCCAGATATATAACATAAAAGCAACAATAACAGAAACACCAGAATAATAGTTGCAACTAAAGTAATAGCTGATAATCTTCAAACATTATTTATGACTGCTCTTCTTCTGCATAAAACTAATTTCCGACCCAGAGAGATGGTACGGGGAGGGAAGAGGGAGGGGGGTTCAGGATGGGGAACACATGTATACCTGTGGCAGATTCATGTTGATGTACGGCAAAACCAATACAATATTGTAAAGTAATTAACCTCCAATTAAAATGAATAAATTTATATTAAAAAAACTAATTTCCCAATTTGAATGTGAAATGAAAGCAGGTGCAGTGGACTCTTACATTGAGTGTGCAGGTCCCATCTTATTATTCCCACAGCTACACTGAAGTAAAGCCATGTAAAGTGAAGCCAAATTAAAGCCACTTTGTCGCCATCTCCCCCTACCTCACTGCAGAGAAGAGGAGACTCCTACCTCTAGGGTAGGATAAGGACGGCTGCTGCCGCCAAGTCGCTTCAGTCGTGCCCGACTCTGTGCGACCCCAGAGACGGCAGCCCACCAGGCTCCCCCTTCCCTGGGATTCTCCAGGCAAGAACACTGGAGTGGGGTGCCATTTCCTTCTCCAGTGCATGACAGTGAAAAGTGAAATTGCTCAGTCGTGTCCGAATTCTTACTCTTCCCAGTTGGCTCATCTGATTGGAAGCGCAGATGCTGCTCATCCTTTGGAGAGCTCGTGAGTTCCCAGCAAGTGCTGAGCAGGTCAGTCTAGGCTCAGTTCCATCAGGACAGCAGTGCTGAAGCACATGCTCCCTGCTTAGTCACGCGGGGCTAGACCAGGGTGCAGTAACCCGTGACCCCCGCCAAAATTCAGTGGTTGGAAACAACACAGTTTATTTTTCAGTTACCCACATACGAACGCCACACTCTTGTGAAGTGTTTCTGTTCATATTTGACTAATGCTGATGAAGTCTCTATTTTACCGAACATCACTGGCGGCAGCAGCAGAGAGAAAGAGATGGATAATCACACATTGGATCTTAAGGCTTCTGCTCAGAATGGATACATGTCACTTCCGCTGACAATTCATTTGCCAAAGTAAAACAGTCTTACCTAATTTCGAGACAGGGAGGAGAGGTGATTCTCTTGGTGCCTGAAGGGGGATTTCGTCAAGTTCATTGGTGAGTAGCACTGATGCCTACACGAGAGGGGCCCGAAGGAGCTGCAGAGTCATGGTCTCCGATTGATCTACCTCGTTCTCTGTTGTGCCCAAGCTGATAAGCCTTTCACAGACAACTCCAGCAAAACTGCTCCTGTCAAATCACCAGCAAGTTCCACATCTCTAAACGCAATGCCCAGTCTCAGAACTCATCTCAGCTGACCCAGGAGCATTGTGTGACATACTCTGTTTTCTCCCAATGTCCTTATCTACTTTAATTCTAAGCAAACACACTCTCCAGGCTTCTTTTCTCTTATACTACAGGCCTTTTCTTCTCAGTTTCATTTCCTTATCTCTGTGACCTCTTAATCTTCCAGTACCCCCAGACAATATCCTTGGCTTTCTTCTATCTAAACTTACTCACTGGGTGATTACATCCAGTATCTTAGTTTTAATCCCACTTATAGGCTGGATACACCCAAGCATGTTTCCACAGCCTATACCTTTTTTCCTGAAATCAAACATTCTATAGTCAACTATATATTTGGTATCTCTAATTCATGCTTAGACCAAATTTTCCAGTCCAAACATGCCTCCATTTTATTCTTTTTAGAAAACTTCGGTGTCTTGACATTTCAAGTATGCCCAGATGCATTTTACAATATCTGATTCTAATCTACTGGTACCAACCTGGTTCAAGCCAACATATTTGCATTATTGCATTAGCTTCCTAAGGGGTCTCCCTATTTCTATCCTTGATTGAACCCAGGCCTCTCAGTCTATTCTGTCACATCAAGCAGAGGTCAAGCCTCAAACCTACAGTGCCTTTGCATGTCATCTGAGTAATTTCAAAGATAATGGCCCTACAGTCCCATATAGCTTGGCCTCTCATTTTCCGTCTGACTTTACTTCTTCCTTCTCTCTCACGTGACTCCAATCAAGTCAGCCTCTGACTGTTTCTTTGACTGCAGAAGTGCTCCAGGCTGAGCCTTAGAGTCTGTTTTGCTTCTTTGGAATGCCCTTTCCTGCCCATATGGATGGCCTTCCTCTTTTCCTTTTCCAGGCTTTGTTCAGATGCTTTATTCTCAATATGGCTCTGCCCGACCACTCTATTTGATGGAAACCACTTTTCTGCCCCTGATCATTGCATACACCTCTTTCCTTTATTTTTTTTCTCTCTGAAATTTACTTAGGCATTTTGTTTACTTCCAATCTTTCTTACTAGTATTGAACATTCTTGTATTGCTTTTAAATGAATAAATGGATGGAAGGATAATAAAGAAATGAATGAATGGATGAGGTTAATTTTATATGGTTTGGGCTCTTACTAAGAATGACCTGGGATTAAAGGACTAGTCTGCCCATGTACGAATAGTCCATCAATCTTCTTAAGTAACATCACTAAAAACCAATTTCCCTCTTATTATTCAGGCATAGCATACTCAGTGAAATCTAAACTATAGTACCATGGTAAAATCACATCATACTGTGTGTAATCTTGTGTCTATAGGTTGAATATATGTTAGGGAATCATCTAATCACTGTAGAGGAAAAAACTTCCTTTCAAGGTATTGTTTGATTGGACAGACCACAGAACATGGACTATCCTAGGGACCTCTTTCAACATAATCTGGTATTTCAGTATGTCTAATTTACTCTTCAAACAACCCCAAATATTGGGTTCTGGGGGAATGTTAGTTAAATCTTCTATATGTCTCCCCTGAAAGAACTCAGTAATATTTGTCATACAACTAAAGCTGGTTTTCTTTCTTTAGAGGAAAAAAAGGAGATGAGCAAAACATATTTATCAAGGTCAGAATGATTTGTATGTAGTAAAATAATGAATTGCATATATTTAAAAACAAATACTCTGTAATGTTTTCATTACAAGTAAATACCTATACACAAGTCTCCATGTTCCTGTGAGAACTCTGCCTCTCTAGAAATTATGGTTAGCATGTGCTGATAATAAAGCCATCAGAGTCGATTAGGACTTGCACAATGAAACTGCTGCCAGAGAAGGGATACATTCAGAGTTTTCAGAGGTCCCATAAGTAACACCCTATTATTTCCTGAGTGTGGCCACATTAAGAAATAGACAAAGAAATGAAATGGACAGCAAAATGTTAACAATATTAGAGATAAAGTTGTATTAGAATTGGTAAACTCATCTGTGACCAGAGTTAAATTTTCTGATTATTTAGTCTTTAAAATATATACCAGCCCCTTAGAAATTTGGGATCTAGCATATTCTATAAGTTTAGGACTCAAGTGAATAAAGCCTTTGTCTTGACATTCTGAATAGGGATATTCACAAAGGTTCTGAAATGATCACACTGAATTTCTTCTCTCAATTCTGTCAATTAGGAAATCTACTTCTCTTGATAATGAGAGAGGAAGGGTCCAGAGAAATTAGAAACATTTCCAAATTTTGCTTCCTGGGAAAAGAAAATTTTCTTTTATATGAGAGTATGAGGAATAGGGGATTTGTATTCTTCCTTAGCAGAGAAAATTACAATAAAGTTGGCTCTTATCAGAACTCACTATTCATTATCCACAAAAGAGATAATAGGAGGGAAAACTCAACTTTCAACCATTCAAGTATCCAGTTACAACAGAATCTTTATGACTGATCGCTTAAGACTTTTAAAAATGTGTGTGTAGACACTAAGAATGACTTGGATTTTTATTTTAGAAGGTGAAACCACTGGAACAAGTGAAGTGATATCTACATATTTTGCTGAAAGCTTGGGGTAGAGAAAGAAGTTTGATCGTGAAATATTTTGTCATATCTGTCACCTGCTGCTCTTAAAAGTATGTCTGTTTATTATGAAGGGCCAAAATTAGGCCCAGACCAGGCAGAACCCAACTCTTTCTTTGTGATAAGTTGGGCACAACTGAGCAACTGAATTGAACTGAGGCAGAATCCTACCTTATTTTGTCAAACAGATAAGTAGGCTCAAATGTTATCCCATTTAATATATCAAGAGGGTAAAGCTGAGCTTCACAAACCTGCTGAAGCACTTCCCATGGTCTAAGCGCAGAAAAGGTAAAAAGTGGAAGTTGCTCAGCTGTGTCTGGCTCTTTGTGACCGCATGGACTATGCAGTACATTGAATTCTCTAGGCCAGAATACTGAGTAAGTAGCCTTTCCCTTCTCCAGGGGATCTTCCCAACCTAGGGATTGAACCCAAGTCTCCCGCATTGCAGCCAGATTCTTTACCAGCTGAGCCACAAGGATAGTCCTCTAAGAGATCTGACACCCAAATCTCTACCTTCACACCCAATATCAGTCTTCCACTTTTGGGGCTTGCATTTCTTGCTCAAAGTCTTTCCTGTTGGTATTTAAGTGTACAAAATGAGCAAATTTCCCTTTCCGCATTATAAGCAGAAAAAGACATAGTGAGTTTCAATCTCATGTATATAAAACTGAAGGCAGTCAATGATTTCATTCCGTTCTGTCATCAAAAACCAATAAACCATGTGGTCAGTTTCTTGAGGTTAGGGTCTGTGCCCATAGTGACCAACATGGTGTTGCTTAGAAAGAGGGCCTTAGTAAGTACTTTTGCAATGAATGAATGAAAGTCTCATCTTGGATATGACTGTGGTTTCTGATGGATTGTGAGAAATTACTGTGCAGAGTTTTGTGGGATGGTTGCCTTAATATCTTTATTAACTTCATATCTTAAAAGAACTTCTTTTACTCAACTCTAATTTTTCTCTCGATGTGGACAAGTTTTGAAATTTATCTATTACTTTTTACCACTAAAATTTTCCATTTATTTAACTCTCCCATATTCAAGTCTCTTGCTCATTTTATGGAAAAATGAAGGGCGAGGTCCCCTGCCTCTGCCCCTAGGGTGGGTAAATCAGATGGTCCTTCCCACGACTTCGACTCTTCAGGGACTGATACAGAGACGCAAGGATGGGAAAGGGATTATTCGTGTTGGCAGCAGCGCCAAGAATCCTGTGACAGCAGCGTGCTGAGGATCCAGAGGCAAATGGCAACATCCCTGGCCCTCCAATGGCTGCAGCGCAGAGTTTCTAGTGTGTGCAGCCCACAGTTGCATTTCTTGCTGCCTACTTTCTCTTGGTTTCTGCATAGTTTAGAAGCCTGATTGATTAGTGCTTTGTTAATTTCATTAGCTACCCAATATCTTTCCAATAAATTGTTTTTATCCCTAAAGTATCCATTCTCTTTCTGCTGTTAGCAACAAAGAAAACCATGACTGATACAGAGATTAGTGCCAGGGAGTGGATTATGGGCAATGGTCCCAAGAAGAAAGGGAAAATTTATGATAGATTACTTTACCTAGTTTGAGCTGAAGACAGACGTGGTTCTGTTAGAATTCAGAAAAGGGAGTGTGGAGGCCCATGGCAAAAGCACTGGGACAGCTAATTAAAGTATCATCTGTGTGTCCCTAGAATGAAGTATCCAGTCAAAAAAGAAAAAAAAAAAGCCATTGCTTTGGGAACTGCATTGTAATGGGCCTAAAAGAATGTGAAGGGCTGGAGCAGTAGGGTCGGGCATCCACACCTAATTGTGCTTTTAAACCATAAAGAAACATAACAGAGGGCACAAATCTCCAAGTTCTTAGTTCAAAACATGGACTGAAATCTAAGGATTTTCATGAATAGAAACAAAAAGCAAAAGCAAAACAAAGAAGCCTTTTCTCTTCTGTAGCTGTAAAACTAAAGTCAATGACAGCCAAGTAGCCAGTGTGCTGTGATGTTAAATTACAACATCAGAATTAACACCTTTACAGTTCTCATATGTGAAAACCAGGCATTGCATTGTTTTAAACGGTCTCTGTTCTTATTTGCCCTCTTATCTTGGGCAAAAAGGATAGGAAGGAGGTTGGGAATACAGGCTTTGGAGCCAGACTATCTGCCTTCATATCTCAACTTCATCATGTAATGGGTGTGCAAATTTGAGCAATTTCCTTAATATCCTTTTTCTCCATTTCCTCATCTGCAAAGTTGGAATGCTAAAAGTGTCTACCACATAGGGTCATGGGCTAACCAGGTAGCTCAGTGGTAAAGAATAGGCCTGTGTGGTTCAATCCCTGGGTTGAAAAGAGCTCCTGGAATAGGAAATGGCAACCTGCTTCAGTATTCTTGCCTGGAAAATTCCACAGACAGAGGAGCGTGGTGGGCTACAGTCCATGGGGTTGCAAAGAATCAGACACAGCTTAGTGACTGAGCATACACACATTTAGTTATAGAGACTTCTAAATTAGTTAGTATACATTAGATTATTAGAACAGAGCCTCAGTTCAGTTCAGTTCAGTTCATTTCAGTTGCTCAGTCATGTCCGACTCTTTGCGACCCCATGAATCGCAGCACGCCAGGCCTCCCTGTCCATCACCAACTCCCAGAGTTCACTCAGACTCACGTCCATTGAGTCAGGGATGCCATCCAGCCATCTCATCCTCTGTTGTCCCCTTCTCCTCCTGCCCCCAATCCCTCCCAGCATCAGACTCTTTTCCAGTGAATCAACCCTTTGCATGAGGTGGCCAAAGTACTGGAGTTTCAGCTTTAGCATCATTCCTTCCAANTTAAGCCAACTTTTTCACTCTCCTCTTTCACTTTCATCAAGAGGCTTTTTAGCTCCTCTTCACTTTCTGCCATAAGGGTTTTGTCATCTGCATATCTGAGGTTATTGATATTTCTCCTGGCAATCTTGATTCCAGTTTGTGTTTCTTCCAGCCCAGCATTTCTCATGATGTACTCTGCATATAAGTTAAATAAGCAGGGTGACAATATACAGCCTTGACGTACTCCTTTTCCTATTTGGAACCAGTCTGTTGTTCCATGTCCAGTTCTAACTGTTGCTTCCTGACCTGCATACAGAACAGAGCCTAGAACATGGTAATTATTGCTCAATAGATAGGAGCTAGAGCTACAGTGGCCATTGCTATTGTTATCACATTGATGATACCACTTTGTTAACAAAGGTCCATCTAGTCAAAACTATAGTTTTTCCAGTAGTCATGTATAGATATGACAGTTGGACTATAAAGAAGGCTGAGTGCCAAAGAATTGGAGAAGACCCTTGAAAGTCCCTTGGACAGCAAACCATTCAATCCTAAAGGAAATTAACCTTGAATATTCATTGGAAGAGCTGATGTTGAAGCTGAAACTCCAATACTTTGGCCACCTGAGGCAAAAGGCCAACTCATTGGAAAAGACCCTGATACTTGGAAAGATTGAAGGCAAGAGGAGAAGTTTGTGGCATAGGATGAGATGGTTGGATGGCATCGCTGACCCAGTGGACATGAATTTGAGCAAACTTCAGAAGATAGTGAAGGACAGGGACTCATGGCATGCTACAATCCATGGGGTCACAAAGAGACACAATTTAGTGACTAAACAACAACAAGAACTACAGGGGCCATTGCTATGGTTATCACACTGATGACGTTATGCTAATATGATTTGACGAGGAGGAAGTAGCAGGAACCACTTTGTTACTATAAGAGACATACGATATCAGTGGGTACAATAAACTCTGAAAAATACATGGACCTCAATATTTTCTAGAGTTCTAGGGGCAGCTCCTCCAGAGAGGAGGTTTGGTTAGGGTTCCTTGTACTTTATCCCATGGAAGAAGGCAGGACACATCATTAAATTCTTGGGATTTTGAATTCAAAAACTGACCGTTTTTCATTACGTCTCCCTTACCCATTTAGGAGGTGAATTAGGCTCACTGTGTGGCCTCTGGAAGAAGATGATTTGGGTCATAAGGAAAACAACATCCTAATTGGCACTTACGACTTCACAGTACCACGTTGCTACAGACAGCACTGTGCTTCCAGGTGGAATGATTTGTTAGGACCCTGAAGGTCCACCAGAATGCTAAGATAGAAAGTTACCTATGGGAAAAGACTTATTCAACCATGTCACGAAATTTTGCCTTAGTAAAAAAGTAAAATTCTTATGTTTCAACCTTTTAAAATGAGATTTGGCCTAATCATATGAAAATAAGAGGCTAAATACCATCTGATGCAAGGGGGAGGTGACTTAATAACTTTTAAATTTCTGTTTGTTTTTCATTCTGCCACCCACATTTTCTCTAATACCCAAATCATTTTGCAACGCAAAGCTTTGCCAATAGCATTTTATTTTCTTGTGTAAAGATGGAAGATGTTAAGATGTTGGGTGATTTTTCTTGTGTGTGTGTGTGTGTTTTGTTCTTTGGAAGCAACATTCTCTTAAGAGAATATATTTAATATGAAAAGAAATCCACTGACCTAAAAAAAGAGTTAGAAATAGAAGGGTAATCAGTTATTTGGAAGAAAATAACAAGTGACCTCAACTTAGTCCTCACCATGAGCTTGAGAATTTTAAAGTCGGTAATGTTTTTCTTCTTAACACAGAGGATGTTTCAAAAGTGTCTTTGAGGTACCAGTGCCTTCCTAGGTCTGCAGATGTAAAGGGGAATTGCTGAAAACTTGCCATTGAACATTCTTCCTTTGGTTGTGCAGTTTAAAGAGAGCACTGATGTTGGTGATGTAGAATTTGTCCAACTCCCTTTGGCCTCCCAGGGGCATTTGTTCAGCAGATCATGGCAGTGGTGTGGAGAGCAAAATTCCGCAAGAAAGAAAAACACTGGTACTATTTTCAGTCACCTTCCCAGAATCCTGGGCTATGTAATACGTGCAGTTTTCTGAAAAGTCTATTTTTTCACTGCTTTAATATAAATATAAATACAGTTCACCAGGTGTCTAGATAACCCAAAAGCTGTAAAATCTAAATTATTCCAGAGAAGTCCCCAAACCAGACAAGCTAATTATAGACTTCTGACTTTTGTATTTTTTATTTGTGTACTTTTAAAGCAATCAATGAGAGCGGTACCTCCATTATACGTTACCCATCAGTCATTTCAGCCACTCAGTTGTGCCCGACTCTTTGAGACCCCATGGACTGCAGCACGCCAGGCCTCCCTGTCCATCACCAACTCCCGGAGCTTGCTCAAACTCATGTTCATCGAGTCAGTGATACCATCCAACCATCTCATCCTCTGTTGGCCCCTTCTCCTCCTGCCCTCAGTCTTTCCCAGCGTCAGGGTCTTTTCTAATACATTTACCATAGGAGAGAACAATGCAAAGAGAAATGCCTTTTGAGTGTTGCCATGCCAAATATTTTGTTAGCACTTTACATCTGTGAGCATATTCCTTTAACATAGGTGTGTTTGTCCCATTTCACAGATAAGGGGTTTTTCTCTATCACCACCAAAAATGCTTCTCTTTGGGGCAGTGTTTGAATCCTATGCTTACTTCACACTTCAGCTCAGATGCCAGCCCCCATTCATTTTCTTTAACTTACTCAGTAATAATTTTTTGCAGCAAAGTTTGTTGAGTACTTTTATCTGGCAGGCACTTTGCAAGGCAGACAGTATACTTGTGGATGAAAAAAATTATCTTTCTAACCATGAAGTGCTTATAATGTAATACAATAGAGAAACAATGAAGGAAACAAGCAAGTGAATAAACAACTAAAATGACAATATGTCCTATGAGGGACTGAGTTATAGCCAGTGGCCAAAGAAGGCAGTTGAGGAGGGCAACTCCCTCTACATTCCCAAAGGCTGTCTGGGGCCTCTGTGTAGATTAGAAAAAGCCATTCCTCGCTCACATTCTTTACTGAAAAATCCCGTTTAATAATTATAATAAATATAGAAATAAATAACGACTAGCAATGTGATCAGCATCACCTAGGGTTTGTAGTACGTTTTCGTTGTTGTTTAGTCGCTAAATCGTGTCTGACTCTTTGTGACCCATGGACTGTACCCTGCCGGCTTCCTCTCTCCATGGGATTTCCCGGGCAGGAATACTAGAGTTCATTGCCATTTCCTTTTCAGATCCAGGGATCAGCTCACATCTCCTGCATTGGCAGGTGGATTCTTTACCTCTGGGCCACCATAGAAGTCCAGGGTTTGTAGTATAGAACCTAAAATCTCAATTGGAAACCTTAAGGAGATGGCAAATAAAGAAAGGTGTCAAGGATGAGAGTGTGTCAGCCACTCAGGGACGGCAGAGAAAGGATGTCGTAGGTGGAAGAAAAAGCAGGTATGGAGACTTTGAGATGGGGAATAATATGTGGTTTTGAGAAAATGAAAACAGTTCAGTGTCACTAAGGAATAATAAATTAGAAAGAAACCATATTGGGGAAATAGGCAGGACTAAATAAGACACCAGAGCTTCACTGGACTGCAGTGGTGCTTGACTGAGAGACCTTAACCCAGAGAGTGGCACATCAGATTTGGGTTTCGATTTGGATGACAAATGGGAGCAAGATGAGAAATGGAATCAAGCAAAGGCCATACTGCCATATTCCAGTCAAAAGGTAAGAGTGGTCTGGATTAAATTGTGGCTTAACGACATTGTTCCTACTTGTCCGTCTTTATTATCATGCTGTGATCTCTAAGCTGGCAGGGACTGTATCTTACATACTAGACCTTCATCTACTTATTCTTATACAAATATAAGAATAAGGGAGGAGGGACCTTACATTTCACCTCACCTGGGCCACAGGTTAAATTCTCCTGGAGCAGGTGCTGAGTGGGGTAAACACTTCTGAAAGTGGGGGAGGGAAGCTAGATCAAGCAGAGGGAAAAGTTGAGCCACCATGAAAACCCAACAAAACCCAGCCCATCGGTCAACTGCCCAAAGGAATGGAGTAAGCAAAGGCACCC
Source organism: Redunca redunca (assembly GCA_006410935.1). Taxonomy (NCBI): domain Eukaryota; kingdom Metazoa; phylum Chordata; class Mammalia; order Artiodactyla; family Bovidae; genus Redunca; species Redunca redunca. The sequence continues at coordinate 86,192 of SJYQ01002230.1, forward strand.
AGCCACGAGGAAAACATTCCTGTCTCTGGGCCTTACACAATGTAATCGTACCTCCCAGTGCTTAGACAAAGCACGGGCCCCTGAAACACATAGACATCAAAATCCAGAATGATTACTGGAATGGGGTTTGGCAATGAAAAATGTGCTCTCTCACCAGAGACTTCATTATGTAAGCCCCCAGCTCTCAGCTTCCTCATATGCGAAATTAGAGACTTGAAACAGATGGCTGTAAACGACCCTCCCAGTTCTGAAATTCTGTGATTCTGAGTAAGAAAACCCAGTTCAGGAAACCCATCACAGCCGTCACTGTCCTTTCCCATTAGTCCAAATGCAGCTAGACTCATCAAAATGGGTTTTGACTCGCAGGGACCAAATGTCTTCATTTAGGAGAGACGGGAAAGGCAGTCTTGCAAATTACACCATTTCTCCCACCTCCATTATGCTCTGAGCATCCTGCCAGTGCTGTTACAACGCAACAGCACGCGGCCAATTGGAGCAGAAAAGACAATAACCTTAATGGGAAGGAATTGGGAGCTGGGAGACGCCACAGATTGTATTAGGAGAAATGAAATAATATTTAATTTCCCTGGTCATAAATAATCTGTCTGCCCATATTATGAGCATATCAGAGTTGACAGGAAAAATATTCACCAACGCGGGGAAAGAGGTCATTATTTTTTCATTATTAGTGGGTAATGAAGGTGGGGGGCATATCAAATACGTTTTTCTCTCTCTGTGTCTCTTCTGACAGATGCAGCTGCTGTAGCAGAGGTAACCCTCACAATTTGTCAGCAACAGGCAATAACAATGATCGTGAGGATGCCTCATTCATATTGGGAAAGTTGTTTATAGGCTTCGATATGAAAGTTGCTCAGTCATGTCCAACTCTTTGCAACCCCACAACAGTAGGCTGCCTGGCTTGTCTGACCATGGGATTCTCTAGGCAAATACTTGAGTGGGCTGCCATGCTGCTCTCTAGGGGATTGCCCCAACCCAGGGATGAAACCAAGGTATCCCACATTGCAGGTGGACTCTTTACCATCTGAGCCACCAGGGAAGCCTTTATATGCTTCAAAGTACTCCTCTATTTGTTCCCGCAGAAACACCTCACTATGTGAGTAGGTATTGTCACCTTGAGACAAGGATGCTGAGACTCAATGATTAATTCAATATGTGGGCAAGTTACCCCCAAAAAAACTTCAGATTTTCCTTCAGGGAGTTCAAGTTTGGTTATAATAGCAAACAATCCTTACTATTTATTTTTAACAGGATGCTTTCTAACTTAAATTTATTTTAAAGGATTCTTTAAATAGCACCCTCATAGAAGGAAGGTTCAAATCCCTTGCCTAAAACAGTAGTATAATGGTTCTCATTACCCCTGGCAGTAATGTTCTATGGTCTCCATAAGCACAGACTAGCAAATAATGAACTATTGCACCTAAGGGAAACACAGGGTTAGGTTCCTGAGAGCCCTGGTCACACATTTTCATCAGTCAATCAATGCATAACCTTGGCGTATGTGTGTTTTTATTTAAAGACAACTTAGGTAAATTGTGTATTTGATTTAATATGTATTATTGGTTCATTACTGCTGAATTCACAGATAATAACACCGTAACTCATGCTGAATGAAGCTTATCTAACACACGCACATTCTTATGCCTTAGAAACACTAGATAGCATTTCACCACTATGCTTCAGTTCAGTTCAGTTCTGTCACTCAGTTGTGTCCGACTCTTTGCAACCCCATGAATCACAGCACACCAGGCCTCCCTGTCCATCACCAACTCCCGGAGTTTACTCTAACTCATGTCCATTGAGTTGGTGATGCCATCCAGCCATCTCATCCTCTGTCATCCCCTTCTCCTCCTGACCCCAATCCCTCCCAGCACCAGGGTATTTTCCAATGAGTCAACTCTTCACATGAGGTGGCCAGAGTATTGGAGTTTCAGCTTTAGCATCATTCTTTCCAATGAACACCCAGGACTGATCTCCTTTAGAATGGACTGGTTGGATCTCTTTGCAGTCCAAGGGACTCTCAAACGTCTTCTCCAACACCACAGTTCAAAAGCATCAATTCTTCGGTGCTCAGCTTTCTTCACAGTCCAACTCTCACATCCATACATGATCACAGGAAAAACCATAGCCTTGACTAGACAGACCTTTGTTGGCAAAGTAATGTCTCTGCTTTTGAATATGTTATCTAGGTTGGTCATAACTTTTCTTCCAAGGAGTAAGCGTCTCTTAATCTCATGGCTGCAATCACCATCTGCAGTGATTTTGGAGCCCAAAAAGAAAAATGTCTGACACTGTTTCCAGTGTTTCCCCATCTATTTCCCATGAAGTGATGGGACCAGATGTCATGATCTTCGTTTTCTGAATGTTGAGCTTTAAGCCAACTTCTTCACTCTCCTCTTTCATGGACATCATGAGATGGTCAACACCAAAATCAGATTGATTATATTCTTTGCAGCCAAAGATGGAGAAGCTCTATACAGTCAGCAAAAACAAGACTGGGAGCTGACTGGCTCAGATCATGAACTCCTTATTGCCAAATTCAGACTTAAATTGAAGAAAGTAGGGAAAATCACTAGACCATTCAGGTATAACCTAAATAAAATCCCTTATGATTACACATTGGAAGTGAGAAATAGATTTAAGGGGCTAGATCTGATAGATAGAGTACCAGATGAACTATGGACAGAGGTTCGTGACATTGTACAGGATACAGGGATCTAGACCATTCCCATATGGTACATATACACAATGGAGTATTACTCAGCCATTAAAAAGAATACATTTGAATCAGTTCTAATGAGGTGGATGAAACTGGAGCCTATTATACAGAATGAAGCAAACCAGAAAGAGAAACACCAATACAGTACACTAACACATATATATGGAATTTAGAAAGATGGTAATGATAACCCTGTATGTGAGACAGCAAAAGAGACACAGATGTATAGAAGAGTCTTTTGGACTCTGTGGGAGAGGGAGGGGGTGGGATGATTTGGGGGAATGTCATGGAAACATGTATAATATCCTATCAGAAACAAATTGCCAGTCCAGGTTCTATACAGGATCCTTGGGGCTGGTGCACTGGGATGACCTGGAGAGATGGTGTGGGGAGGGAGGTGGGAGGGGGGTTCAGGATGGGAAACACGTGTATGCCACTGGCGGGTTAATGTTGATGTGTGGAAGAACCAATACAATATTGTAAAGTAATTAGCCTCCAATTAAAATAAATAAATTTAAATTTTAAAAAAGACCATCCCTATGGAAAAGAAATGCAAAAAAGCAAAATGCTATCTGGAGAGGCCTTACAAATAGCTGTGAAAAGAAGAGAAGCAAAAAGCAAAGGAGAAAAGNAATTAAAATAAATAAATTTAAATTTTAAAAAAGACCATCCCTATGGAAAAGAAATGCAAAAAAGCAAAATGCTATCTGGAGAGGCCTTACAAATAGCTGTGAAAAGAAGAGAAGCAAAAAGCAAAGGAGAAAAGGAAAGGTATAAGCATCTGAATGCAGAGTTCCAAAGAATCACAAGGAGAGATAAAAAAGCCTTCCTCTGCGATCAATGCAAAGAAATAGAGAAAAGCAACAGAATGGGGAAAACTAGAGATTTCTTCAAGAAAATTAGAGATACCAAGGGAACATTTCATACAAAGATGGGCTCAATAAAGGACAGAAATGGTATGGACCTAACAGAAGCAGAAGATGTTAAGAAGAGGTGGCAAGAATACACAGAACTGTACAAGAAAGATTTTCATGACCACTATGCTTAGGGGCCATTTCAAACACAAAAATCACTAACCAAACCCCCCACACACCATAATAATGAGAAAAATGTGTCACCGAATAGACCATGATAAAGTACATGTGTTTTCAGTATGACATCTGAGGCAGGAAGGCAGAGTGTCACCTTGTTCAAGCTCAGCTGGGAACATCCATGTGGGGTGACTCCATTTTTTTACACCATTCTGCACATGTCCACAAAGGACCACAAAAGTGCTGCCATTCTCGATTTGGGGATTGCAAATAAATCTTAGTGAGTAGGTGAATTCAGAAATGTGAATTACAAGACTTCCAAGGTACAAATCACCTTTTGAGAAGACTGTGTTTGAATATGAAAACCATCCAGGTGTCCTGACCCTCAGCTTTCCTCGCTGCGTGTGAGTGTGTGCTTAGCCGTTCAGTCCTGTCCGACTTTTGTGACCCTGTGCACTGTAGCCCACCAGGCTCCTCTGTCCATGGGATTCTCCAGGCAAGATTACTGCAGTGGGTTGCCACTTCCTTCTCAAGGGGACCTTCCCGACCCAGGGATCGAACCCATACCTCGTCCATCTCCTTCTTTGCAGGCAGATTCTTTACTGGCTGAGCCAGTAGCCTCTCCAGGCTCTGGTCCATGAGGATGAAGCCAGCTCACCTCTAGTGACCGCTTACTGGACTGCGGAGCTTGTTTGCATTCTAGTTAGTTATTGAGAGAAACTCTACTTACGAGACGTGCAGAAGACTGAAGCAATCGTGGGAGTTCCACAGAACTGACCCTGTCACCCCTATGTGTCTAAGACTTCTTTCGATGCTTCAAAAAATCCACAGAGAGAAATACTGCTCCCCTTTCAAAAGGTGCTACAGAATCATTTCATTCCCTTTTCTCTTTTGCTGAGTCTAAGAGCTGAGTCTGAACTCAGAGGGAAAAAGTCATCTTTTGCTATCAATGTCTCTGTTGGTGGTGCGGGACCTACGCTGGACTTGATTCTTATATCAGAGCCCAGGCATAGGTTCTTTTTTTGCTCTTAGACAGATTTACCCAAAACTGCTTAATGTTAGCAACTTGTATGACACTCACAGCAAACACTTATTACATTTGTATAGACAGTACACATAAATGAGACAAGGAGATTCGAAGCGCTAGTTATAGTAAACAGAGCCATACAGGCGTATTGACTTTTTTATGATCAACGCTGCTGGTGTGGGGAAAAAGGAAAATTAACTAACGCTTGAAGAAAAGTGCATTTTAGGTTCTGATTTGCCAAGTATTGAGACTTCAAGCAAGTAACTTTGTCTTATAACAGTGGACTTCCCTAGTCCCATGTATCAAGTCAGAGTGGGTCAGTGTAACAACATACAGATTTGTTAATGTAGCTGATTCTGCCAGTTCTCACATGAGTGATACATCTTCATTCTCATTGTTTCTCAGTTTTGTATTTATAAACTAATAATGACTTTACTGCAAACAATAAATGCTGGAGAGGGTGTGGAGAAAAGGGAACCCTCTTACACTGTTGGTGGGAATGCAAACTAGTACACCTTCCTTGGAGAACAGTGTGGAGATTCCTTAAAAAACTGGAAATAGAACTGCCATAAGACCCATCAATCCCACTACTGGGCATACACACCAAGGAAAGCAGAACTGAAAGAGACATATGGACCCAAATATTCATTTCATAACAGTTTACAATAGCTAGGAAATGGAAGCAAACTAGATGTCCATCAAGAGATAAATGGATAAGGAAGTTGTGGTACATATACACAATGGAATATTACTCAGCAGTAAAAAGGGACACATTTGAGTCAGTTCTAATGAGGTAGATGAAAATGTAGCCTATTATACAGAGTGAAGTAAGTCAGAAAGAAAAACACCAATACAGTATATTAATGCATATATATGGAATTTAGAAAGATGGTAACAATGACCCTATAAGCAAGATAGCAAAAAAGACATAGGTGTAAAGAACATACTTTTGGACTATGTGGGAGAAGGTGAGGGTAGGATGATTTGAGAGATCACTGAAACATGTATATTACCAAATGTAAACTAGATGACCAGTGTAAGTTCAATGCATGAAGAAGGCCACGCAAAGCCAGTGCACTGGGACAACCCACTGGGATGGGATGTGGAAGGAGGTGGGAGGGGGTTCAGGATGGGGGACACATGTGTACCCATGGCTGATTCATGTCTAGGTATGGCATAAACCACCACAATATTGTAATGTAATTAGCCTTCAATTAAAATAAATTAATTAATCAAAAAAACACAAAAGATAATAATGATTTTAGAGGATCATTGTGAATCTTAAATGATTTCTTTTAGGTCCAATGAGAGCACAGGGCACCTAGGAAACCAGTAGTCCATGCTGCTGCTGCTGCTGCTAAGTCACTTCAGTCATGTCTGACTCTGTGCGACCCCATGGACAGCAGCCCACCAGGCTCCTCTGAGAGATCCCTTTTAACCTAAATCTCAGATTTACCGGGCTTCCCGGGTGGTGCTAAAGGTAAAGAACGCTCCTGCCAATGCAAGAGACATCAGAGACCTGGGTTCAATCACTGGACTGAGAAGATCCCTTGGAGGAGGACATGGCAGCCCATTCCAGTATTCTTGTCTGTAGAATTCCATGGACGGAGTAGCCTGGCAGGTTATAGTCAATAGGTTCACAAAGAGTCAGACACAACGGAAGTGACACAGAGCAGCGGCGGCAGCAGATTTATTGTTATTAGGAAAATTTTACCATTTGGATAGAATTAGTAGACTGATAAGGGACAAAGTTATAGCAGCAGATAGGCTTGGGTTCCAATTCCTCTTCTGCCACCTGTTATCCCTGTGAACTTGAGAAAACTATACAAATCTCTCAAAATCTCAGGTTCCCCTTTTCCTTTATAAAATGATTATATCATAGATTTCCCAAGGAGTTGTGAGAATTAAAGTACGCAAAGCACTTAGCATCTGGAACTGTGTGGGATCATTAAATGGTGTATTTTTGTTTTGCTCCTGCTGCTGCTAAGTCACTTCAGTCGTGTCCGACCCTGTGCAGTCCCATAGATGGCAGCTTACCAGGCCCCTCCGTCCCTGGGATTCTCCAGGCAAGAATACTGAAGGGGGTTGCCATTGCCTTCTCCAATGCATGGATGCATGGTAAGTCGCTTCAGTTGTGTCCAACTCTATGCGACCCTATGGACAGCAGCCCACCAGGATCCTCTGTACACAGGATTCTCTAGGCAAGAATATTGGAGTAGGTTGCCATTTCCTTCTCCATTTTTTTGTTTGTTTCTTTGTTTTGTTTTACTTACTTATTTAATTTACTATGTTTCTCTTATGGTTAAGCAGGGATATGATATCAACCAATCTTAGTCTAGAGAAATACTGCATGCTTTGTGAAGTCTTAAAACTACCAACTGTCTTAAAACAAGCTAAAACTTTGCAATCAGAGAATCAAAAATCCTTTGGATGACCTTGGTCGTCATCCAGCCCATTCTGAATTGTGCATCAATGACCAAGAAGATACTCCAGGCAATTATCTGCCTTGCTTATGTTTCAGTGCTTGCCAATCGTGGGGGAGACATTAGATACTACTCTAGTAAGACACCAGTGTAATTATTTTAAAGCTTTATTTGTGAAGATGTTTATAATTAAATCAGGGGAATTCAGTCACCATGTACCTTCCAATCGTAGGCCCTGGTTTTATAACTAAATACAAGCAGAGTACAGCCAAACACTATGAAAGGGCTTGAAGACTCTTGCCTTATACTGTAGCAGTTACAAGTTAGGGCCTAAGAGTTTGGCCTGAGGGAAATTGGTTAAAACAAAGGCATCTTCTATTCTCTGTGTGATGGGAAATAGTATTCAGTTCAGTTCAGTCTCTCAGTGATGTCCAACTCTTTGTGACTCCATGGACTGCATCAAGCCAGGCCTCCCTATCAACAACTCCCAGACTTTACTCAAACTCATGTCCATCAAGTCAGTGATGCCATCCAAATATCTCATCCTCTGTCATCCCCTTCTCTGCCTGACTTCTATCTTTCCCAGCATCAGTGTCTTTTTTAAGAGTCTAAGAATCCTAATGAGTCAGTTCTTCACATCAGGTGGCCAGAGTATTGGAGTTTGAGTTTCAACATCAGTCCTTCCAATGAATATTCAGGACTGATTTCCATTAGGATGGATATGTTGGATCTCCTTGGAGTCCAAGGGACTCTCAAGAGTCTTCTCCAACACCATGGTTCAAAAACATAAATTCTTTGGCACTCAGCTTTCTTTATAGTCCAACATTCACACCCATACATGACTACTGGAAAAACCGTAGCCTTGACTAGATGAACCTTTGTTGGCAAAGTAATGTCTCTGCTTTTTAATATGCTGTCTAGGTGGGAAATAACTTTTCTTCCAAGGAGTAAGTGTCTTTTAATTTCATGGCTGCAATCCCAATCTGCAGTGATTTTGGAGCCCCCATAAATAAAGTCAGCCACTGTTTTCACTGTTTCCTCATCTATTTGTCATGAAATGATGGGATTGGATGCCATGATCTTAGTTTTCTGAATGTTGAGCTTTAAGTCAACTTTTTCACTCTCCTCTTTCACTTTCATCAAGAGGCTATTTACTTTTTCTTCACTTTCTGCCAGAAGGGTGGTACCATCTGCATATCTAAGATTATTAATATTTCTCCCAGCAATCATGATTCCAGCTTGTGTTTCATCCAGTCAAGCATCTCTCATGATATATTCTATGTATAAGTTAAATAAGCAGGGTGACAATATACAGCCTTGACATACTTCTTTTCCTGTTGTTTCATGTCCAGTTCTAACTGTTGCTTCCTGACCTGCAAACAGATTTCTCCAGAGGCAAGTCACGTGGTCTGGTATTCCCATCTCTTTCAGAATTTTCCACAGTTTATTGTGATCCACACAGTCAAAGGCTTTGGTATGGTCAATAAAGCAGAAATAGATGTTTTTCTGGAATCCCTTTGCTTTTTTGATAATCCAACGGACATTGGCATTGAACTCTGGTTCCTCTGCCTTTTCCAAAACCAGCTTGAACATCGGGAAGTTCACTGTGCATGTACTATTGAAGCCTGGCTTGGAGAATTTTGAGCATTACTTTACTAGTGTGTGAGATGAGTGCAATTGTGCAATAGTTTGAGTGTTCTTTGGCATTGCCTTTCTTTAGGATTGAAATGAAAACCGAGCTTTTCCAGTCCTGTGGCCACTGCTAGTTTTTCAAATGTGCTGGCATATTGAGTGCAGCACTTTCACAGCATCACCTTTTAGGATCTGAAATAACTCAAGTGGAATTCTATTACCTCCACTAGCTTTGTTCATAGTGAGGCTTCTTAAGGCCCACTTGACTTCACATTCCAGGATATCTGGTTCTAGGTGAGTGATCACACCACTGTAGGTGTCTGGGTCATGAAGAACGTTTCTGTACAGCTCTGTGTACTCTTGCCACCTCTTCTTAATATCTTCTGCTTCTCTTAGGTCCCTACCATCTCTGTCCTTTATTGTGCTCATCTTTGCATGAAATGTTCCCTTGGTATTTCTAATTTTTTAAAAAAGATCTCTAGTCTTTCCCATTCTATTGTTTTCCTCCAGTACTTTGCACTGATCACTGAGGAAGGCTTTCTTATCTCTCCTTGCTGTTCTCTGGACCTCTGCAATAAAATAGGTATATCTTTTCTTTTCTCCTCTGCCTTTCACTTCTCTTTTTTTCTTGGCTATTTGCAAGGCCTCCTCAGACAACCATTTTGCCTTTTTGCATTTCTTTTTCTTGGGGATTGTCTTGATCACTGCTTCCTTTACAATGTCATGAACCTCAGTCCGTAGTTCATCAGGCACTCTGTCTATCAGATCTAGTCCCTTAAATCTATTTCTCACTTCCACTCTATAATTGTAAGGGATTTGATCTAGGTCATACCTGAATGGTTTAGTGGTCCTCCCTATTTTCTTCAATTTAAGTCTGAATTTGGCAATAAGGCGTTCATGATCTGAGCCACAGTCAGCTCCCAGTTTTCTTTTGGCTGACTGTATAGAGCTTCTCCATCTTCGGCTGCAAAGAATATAATCAATCTGATTTCAGTATTGATCTGGGGATGTCCACGTGTATGTAATCTTTTCTTGTGCTGTTGGAAGAGGGTGTTTGCTATGACCAGTGCATTTTCTTGGCAAAACTCTATTAGCCCTTGCCCTGTTTCATTCTGTACTCCAAGTCTAAATTTGCCTGTTACTCCAGGTGTTTCTTGACTTCCTACTTTGCATTCCAGTCCCCTAGAATGAAAAGGACATGTGTTTTTGGTGTTAGGTCTAGAAATTCTTGTAGGTCTTCATAGAAATGTTCAACTTCTTCTTCTTCACTATTACTGGTTGGGGCATAGACTTGAATTACTGTGATTTTGAATGGTTTGCCTTGGAAACGAGCAGAGATCATTCTGTTATTTTTGAGATTGCATCCAAGTCCTGCATTTCAGACTCCTTTGTTGACTGTGATGGCTACTCCATTTCTTCTAAGGGATTCCTGCCCACAGTAGTAGATATAATGGTAATCTAAGTTAAATTCACCCATTCCAGTCCATTTTAGTTCCTTGATTCATAAAATGTTGACGTTCACCCTTGCCATCTCCTGTTTGACCACTTCCAATTTGCCTTGATTCATGGACCTAACATTCCAGGTTCCTATGCAATATTGCTCTTTACAGTATCAGACCTTGCTTCCATCACTTGTCATATCCACATCTGGATGCTGTTTTTGTTTGGGCTCCATCCCTTCATTCTTTCTGGAGTTACTTCTCCACTGATCTCCAGTAGCATAGTGGGCACCTACCAACCTAGGGAGTTCACCTTTCAATGTCCTATCTTTTTTCCTTTTCATACTGTTCATGGGGCTCTCAAGGCAAGAATCCTGAAGTGGTTTGCCCTTCCCTTCTCCAGTGGACATCGTTTTGTAAGAACTATCCACCACGACATGTCCATCTTGTGTCGCCCTACATGGCATGGCTCATAGTTTCATTGAGTTAGACAAGGCAGTCGTCCATGTGATCATCGGTTCATTTTCTGTGATTGTGGTTTTCATTCTGTCTGCCCTCTGATGGAGAAGGATAAGAGGCTTAGGGAAGCTTCCTGATGGGAAAGACTGACTGAGGGAGGAAATTGTTTCCTGTTCTGATGGGAGAGGTCTTGCTCAGTAAATCTTTAATCCAATGTTCTGTAGATGGCTGGAGCCGTGTTCCCTTCCTGCTGTTTAGCTGATGACGAACTCTGGTGGAGGTGATGAAGACAATGGTGACCTCCTTCCCAAGATCCCTTGCATGTGCTGCTGCACTCAGTGCCCCCGGTGCTTAGTCAGGCCGCCACCGACCCCCGCCTCCGCTGGAGTCTCCTGGACACTCCTGGGCATGTCTGGGCCAGTCTCTTGTGGGGTCACTGCTCCTTTCTCCTGGATCCTGGTGCTCACAGAGTTCTGTTGTGCCTCCAAGAGTCTATTTCCCAGTCCTGTGTAAGTTCTGACATCTCTACGGTGGGGTTAATGGTGACTTCCTCCAAGAGGGCTTATGCCAACACCCACGTCTGCTGCACCCAGAGCCCCGTCCCTGTGGCAGTCTACTGCTAACTCGTACCTCCACAGGAGACACTCAAACACAGTTCTGTCTCACCCTCTGTGAGTCCCCTGGGTCCTAATGTGCACAATGTTTCTTCGAGCCCTCTGAGTGTCTCTGCTTCTCCTTTGACCTTGGGCATGGGCTATCTCCTCATAGTGGGGAGTTTTATCAAATCTCAGTTTTATCATTCTTACTCTAGAAATATGCATATGTGTGTGCATGCATGCATACATACACCCATGTGCACATGCACATACATGCTCACTGCTTCCCGCAGATCAAGTTGTGAAATTTAAATGAAATAGCAAAAAGTTCATAACACAGTGCCTTGCACACACTCACACACACAAACATTTACTAAGTTGGGGCCATGTTTTAAACATTGCTATAATAAAACATTAATAAAAATCTGATGTTCTCCCCTGGTCTTCTTTACTCTAGATTAACTGTCTCCCTGATTTTGAGTTTTCTCATTCACTCTCCCACATTCTCTCCCCTGACTCAGAATTAGCTTTTGCACTTCAGACAGTCTGACCAGTGTAAAACAGAACAGAAACAGAAACTTCCCAACTTAAACAACTGAGCATCAGCTTACCTAGGTCAATTATTTCTTGTCATGAATTAATATTGCATTTACAGCCAACTAATTACTCAGGGTTTTTCTTTTCTTTGTTCTTAAGTTTTGTTACTAAAATGTGTGTGTGTATGTGTGTGTGTGCTCAGTCACTCAGTCACGTTCAAACTCTATGTGACCCCATGTACTGTACCTGCCAGGCTCCTCTGTCCGTGGGATTTTTTCAGGCAAGAATGCTGGATCAGGTTGCCATTGCCTCCTCCAAGGGATCTTTCTAACCCAGGGATCAAACCCACATCTCCTGCATTGCAGCTATATTCCTTACTGCTAGGCATACATTTCATCAGATACAATAGGATAAAGAAATAAAGTCCAACAGATATTCTGCCTTTTGTGCAAATATATGCCAAAGTTGGGCCAAGGTTTCAGGCCCAGAAAGCAGACCACAGATGCCTTCAATGGAGTACGCTGCTTCCACACTGCAGTTCTGCAGAGATTGCTTTCACAGCTTACTATTTTTCTGCTTTCATCTCACTTCTAGCCCACAGGTCATTCTCAGCATGAGAAGTGAGGAGGTGGATTCAGAGAGTGACAATGTTGTCTCCAGGCCAGTAGGAAGTGCGATCTGTTCCTAGAGACAAGCGGCTCTCACGGGTGTGGCTGCAGTGACTGGCATCTGTTGCCAGCTCATTGAGACTCACTTCCTCTGAGCCTCATGCCTTGACAGTCCACAGTGCCCCCAAGGGCTGGGGGCCACAGGTGATGACAATTCTGGTCATGTCTTATTTTTCTCTGATATCCCCCTTGAAGCCCTCCATCCAAGGCCTCTGGAAGCCCCCAGTGCCTCTGCTTTTCCTCTCCATCAGCGATCCTGCCCCAGGTAAAGCATCATTGACTTGCCCTCCAGATTGTCTAACAGCTGCTCCTGATAAGTACCCAAGCAGCTGCATTTCTGTAAGAAATGAAGTGTAGCCAGGGGCTGGATGTGGTTATTGGAGAAAAACAAAGGCACTCACAGAGTCCTTCAATGGAAACTCAGAGAGAGGTTCTAGAAATCATCAGTGGAAGGGAGGGAAACAGGATAAAGAAGAGAGGTCAGATTCAAGGAGCAAAAGATCAGAGACCTATATGGTAAGGTTGAAATATTCAGGACACCAGATTAAAGAAAATGCAGATTTCTGGATTTCAAAACAAGGAAGACTGTCATGGATAAAGAAGGATATCACATAATGATAAAGAGATCAATTCCTCAAGAAAAAGAAAATAACAATTTTTAAAGTATATGCATATAACAACAGAGCCAAGTACAAATAAGAGTCAAAATACATGAGGCAAAACTGATATAATTAAAAAATAAAAGATGTACCCACTATTATTATTAAAAAATTCAGTGTTGAATTTTTCCAAAAGTTGGCAGATCAAGAAGGTAAAAAATCAGTAATGGCATAGCTGATCTGAAGGCATTATCAACCAACTTTCCTCTAACTGATATTTATAGACTATTCCTTTAAGAACAGCAGTCTACATATTCTGCTCAAGTTCATAAGGACTATTCACCAAGATAGACCACATTCTAGGCCATAAAGCACACAACAAGTAATTAAAAAAACAACAACAACAACCAGAAACTATGCTAACCTAACTGATCACATGGATCACAGTCTTGCCTAATTCAATGAAACTATGATCCATGTCATATGGGGCTACCCAAGATGAACAGGTCATGGTGGAGAGTTCAGACAAAACACGGTCCACTGGAGAAGGAATGGTAAATGACTTCAGCATTCTTACCTTGAGAACTCAGTGAACAGTATGAAAAGGCAAAACTATATGACGCTGAAAGATAATTCCTCAGGTTAATCTCCAGGTGTTGGTGATGGACGGGGAAGCCTGGTGTGCTTCAGTCCATGGGGTTGTAAAGAGTTGGACATGATTCAGCGACTGAACTGAACTGAACTGATACAAAGCATTCTCTCAGACTACAAGAGATTTAAATAAGAAATCAATAACTGAAAGACAAAGGGGAAATGCCTAGATATTTTGAGGTTAAACATCATCTTTGTACATAAGACATTGGTCAATGACAAAGTCACAAGAGAAACTTTTAAAAATATTTTGAACTAAATAAAAATGGAAATACATCCCATTAAAATTTGTGGGGTTCAGTGAAAACCATGTTGAGTTAAATTTCTAGCACTAAACCTGTATTTTACAAAAAAAGAACGGTATAAAATCACTAAGAATATTTCCATCTCTGGAAAGTAGAGAAGTAAGAGCAAATTAAGTCTAAAAGAAGAATAAAGTAATGAATAAAAGCCAGAGAATAAATTAATGACTTTTAAAACAGGAAAATAATAGAGAAAATCAATACAACAACAACAACAAAAGCTATCTATTTCAAAAGATTAATAAAATTGATATGAATCTGGACAGGCTAAATATGAAAAAAAGAAGGCACAAATTATGAAGAGATCAGAAATATAAGAGGAGTACTGGTATCTTGGATAACTAATACACTGGATATTGAATGATAAAGGAGAAATTGAAAAAGCAGAAGTCCAGAAATTTTGGCATAGATTAAATTAACCAAACCTTTGAAGGACTCAAAATACCTAAACTTTTTTAATTTTAATTGTGGTAACATTGATTTATAACATTATATAAGTTTCATGCTACAACATTTTGTTTCAACTTCTTTAGACACCACAGTAGGCTTCCCTGGTGACTTAGGAAGTAAAGAATCTGCCTGCAGTGAGGGACACCTGGGTTTGATCCCTGGTTTGGGAATATCCCCTGGAGGAGGGCATAGCAACCCACCCAGCATTCTTGCCTGGAGAATCCCCATGGACAGAGGAGCCTCATGGGCTACAGTCCACAGGGTCGCAGAGTCAGACAGAACTGAGGGACTAACCACAGCACAGCACAGCATACACTGCAACAAGCTCATCACCAAAATTTTATTCTAAATTCATCACCATATGGTAGATTCCCTTTACCCAGTTTGTCCTCCCGGCCCCTCCTCCCCCTCTGGTAACTACTACTTTGTTCTCTGTAGCTACAGATTTGTTTTTGTTTGAGGAAATATTGGTCATCTGAATATAATTATGGAGAAGGCAATGGCACCCCACTCCAGTACTCTTGCCTGGAAACTCCCATGGACCGAGGAGCCTGGTGGGCTGCAGTCCATGGGGTCGCTGAGGGTTGGACATGACTGAGAGACTTCACTTTCACTTTTCACTTTCATGCAGTGGAAAGGGAAATGGCAACCCACTCCAGTGTTCTTGCCTGGAGAACCCCAGGGACGGGGGAGCCTGGTGGGCTACCATCTATGGGGTCACACAGAGTCAGACACGACTGAAGCGACTTAGCAGCAGCAGAATATAATTATATATATTTAAAAATTCAATAATTGATAGACTTTCAAAAAGAATCACCAATCCAAGCTGGTTTTACAGGTGAATTCTACCAGATACTAGTACTGTATAAATAAAACAGACTTTTGCAGAAAACAGAGGCAGAGGGGACATTTCCTAACTCATTCTACGAGTTTAGCATTTTCCCAATAAGAAACCCAGGTAAGACATTAGAAGAAAGGAAAACTGCAGCACAGCATCTCTCATGAACATAAATGAAAAATTCCTCAATAAAAAACACCAAACAAAATCTAGCACTGTAAATGACAACTGAAACTATACGACCAAGTAGGACTTATCCCGGGTATGCAAGACTGGTCCCAAAAGTAATCAATGTAATCCAGTAATCAGCAAGTAAAGAAGAAAAACCACATGACTACATCAATTAATGCAGGAAACGTATTTGACAAAATCCAACCCCTCATGGTGATAAAAACTCTTTGCAAACTGAGAATAATAGAAGAAAGATTCTTCAACTTGATAAGGAATAGCTACAGAAAACAAAACAACCAAGGCTCAAATCATACTAAATGATCAGAAACTGAACACTTTCCCCTAAGAACAGAACAAAGCAAGGATGCTATCGCATTTTGTTACTGCAAGTACCATTATATGCCCAGATATAGTTCATTTGTTGGCCTTGTCTGTGGTATCAATTTTTCAATGAAAATCTATAATTTTGATATAAAATTTCATACTTTTCCCAAAACCTTATCGTTTATACATTCGGGGTCATATTTAACAAGAATCGTTCAACCACAGGATCATAATTCTCTGCTACTATGACCTATTGGTTATACAATATTTTTTTTTCTTTTATATATAAGCCCTTGATGCATCTTGTGAAAGGCAGAACTTTAACATTATTTTTCCCCGTATGGTGACCTAGTTTTCCCAGTGTGTGTGTACGTGTGTGATAAGTCACTTCAGTTATATCCAACTCTTTGTGACTCTATGGACTGTAGCCCACCAGGATCCGCTGTCCATGGGATGCTTCAGGCAAGAATACTGAAGGAGATTGCCATGCCCTCCTCCAGGGGATCTTCCTGACCCAGG
The DNA here is from genome assembly GCA_006410935.1 of Redunca redunca. NCBI lineage: Eukaryota > Metazoa > Chordata > Mammalia > Artiodactyla > Bovidae > Redunca > Redunca redunca. The sequence continues at coordinate 102,595 of SJYQ01002230.1, forward strand.
GAGCAAACCCACGTCTCCTGTGTCTCTCGCATTGGCAGGTGGGTTCTTTACCACTAGAGTCACCTGGGAAGCCCAGTTTGCCCAGCACCATCTATTATATAATTTGTTTTTTCTTCATTGGTTAGTGGTACCATCTCCACCATATACTAAATTGCTACATATGACTGGGATAGATTTTTAACTCTTGATATTCTTTATCAAGATTCTTTTAATTATTTCCCTTTAGTCCGCTTGACCATTGCTGTTTAAATCCATCACTTTTATTACTATAATTCTGTCTTCATGTCTGATAGGAACAATCCTCCCTTTGTCCTTCTTTTGCAAAATTCACTTAGATCTTTGTGAAATTTTTATTTTTCCATGTACGTTTTAGAAAATTTGTCAGTCAATAAAATGTTAAAGTAAATGTTAAACTTTCCAGGTGTTTCGGGATTGAAGACAACTTTGAAAATGCCATTTAGCATTTCAAGTGCTTGGCAAAGCTGGATAACATGTAGGAGGCATTTGCCATGGGCCAGACACTGTGTAAGCTTTTCATGCTTTATTGCATGTATTTTTCACAGAAATTCTATGATGACTGCGTGCTCTTAGCCTCATTTTATCAAAGACATAAAGAAAAGTTAAGGGACTTTGTCAAGGATTCTTTCTTAGAATGCATCACACTTGGGATTCAAATCAGGTAGTTTAACTTTATTTAGAGCAAGCTCTTAGCCTTATAGTTTTGTAGATAATTAAACGTGAATTGGAACTTGAAACCCTAAAGAGTAGGTTCCATTTCCTCTAGAAAGCTAGTCATCAATACTCCCACACTGTTTTACCCATAATGGAAACCACAGGTTCCTCCTTGGGACTCACCTGACTCTTCATCTATATTGCTCTCTGGTAGAGCAAAAGTAGAAAATCTCTTTGGGGCCATGTGCCCACACAATGAAATTTAGAAATATTTATTTACATGACAACATTGGGATAATCAAGATAGATAACATAACCGCCCCCCCCCAACCCCCGAGTTAGGTCAACACTGCTTGAGTTTGGTATATAATTTAGTGACAGGAGTATTAACTTTAAACGGCATAGGTAGTAAGAGTGTTAGAAGGAAGAAGAAATGATTGCCCCAAGCAAAATAGATTATTCATCATTAGAATTTGATCTTGCTAGTTGTAGATCTGCTCATCAGCAAGTTATCCTGTAGGACTTCCCTCATAGCTAAGTCTGTAAAGAATCTGCCTGCAATGCAGGGGACCTGTGTTTGATCCCTGGGTCAAAAAGATCCAACTCTGGAGAAGGAAATGGCAACCCATTCCAATATTCTTGTCTGGAGAATCCCATGGACAGAGGAGCCTGGCAGGCTGCAGTCCACGAGGTTGCAAGAGTCGGACACGACTTAGTGACTAAACCACCTCGCTGTCCTGAGCCCAAGGAGGATAACCCTTCATCTTCCTAAATCCCACGACTGCTTGAATGTTTCACTTCAGATGATACCATTATCCAAATGGGGACATTACTTTTGCATCTCGTTCTTTTTCCCTGGTCTCTGTGGAGCTATACTGTAGACTTTGGCATGGTAGCAATAACAGTTGACATGTTCATTAATTAAAAATTAGACTTTCATTTCTATAACATCCAAAGTCAAAACCATATTTCATTATTTACACTAAGCTCTCAAAGGAAAAATTAAAAGGTTGAGTGGCTAAAGCTAGGATATATAAAGTCTTAGGTGGCTTTGCTTCAGCAGCCCACCAATTCATGACTTGACTTCTAATATGATAGAACATGTGTTTATCTGTGCCCAGCTCTTGCCCTCCCCAAGACTATGGGCTGAATCTGTGCCTGCTGAAGTTTGTCTCCGCTTTGTGCATGATCAGTTAGCTTTATTTCAGCCATCCTGACATCGCAAGAGGAATACAAATGAAATGAATTTTTCATTAAATATCATAACATAAATATTAATATGATAATATTAATTAATATTGTAATAGTAACAGAATAAAATGTTCAGTGAAGTGAGTAGGATGTAAACCTGTAATAACTGTGTATATCGCTTCCTTTGTCTCTTAACTATTCAGCCATCAAACCAGTCAATTTCACCTTATAAACATTCAGAATGGCCCCGCTCCCAAATCAGTTGTTCCTGCCTATTTTGGGTCTTCATCCTAAAGTCTCCATCTCCCCATTCATTGTTTATTTGTTGATAAGTCGTGTTCGACTCTTTCGTGATCTCAGGGACTGTAGCCCACCAGGCTCCTCTGTCCATGGATTTCCCAGGTAGGGATACTGAAGTGGCCATTTCCTTTTCCAGGGGATCTGCCTGGCCAGGGATTGAACCCAAGTCTCCTGCATTGCAGGAAGATATTTTTTACTGCTGAACCACCAGGGAACCGCTCTAAATCTAAATTGAGATGTGGTAAATACTACTTAAAACTTATTTCAAGGACTCCCAGTTGTCATAAAGTTCAAGTTCCTTACTCCTGTTGTTTTTCAGTTGCCAAATCATGTCCAACTCTTTGCAATCCATGGGCTGCAGCACACCAGGCCTTCCTGTCGTTCACTCTACCTGCCTCATAATTTGGCCCCAACATATATTTCTGCCCTGCCTCAGTCATGCACTTAGCTATAGACAGACAACCAAAATACAGCTGAACAAGATGGGAGTTACGAGCATTGTCCCTCTTCTTCTTTACTGGCACACATTGTTGGTCAGTCTCTCAGTTGTGTCTGACTCTTTGCAACCCCATGGACTGCAGCACACCAGGCTTCCCTGTCCTCCACTGTCTCCCGGAGTTTACTCAAACTCATATCTATTGAGTCAGTGATGCCATCCAACCACCTCACCCTCAGTTGCCCCCTTCTCCTCCTGCCCTCAATCTTTCCCAGCATCAGAGTTTTTTTTCCAATGAGTTAGCTCTTTGCATCAGGTGGCCAAAGTATTGGAATTCAGGTTTACATATATATATATATATTCAGGTTGTATTCTGTTATGAATTATGACAAGTCTGGCTTTTAGCTGCCGTGCTTCCTGGTCTGGACCTTGGTGGTTAAGAGCATGGGCTCTGGAACTGGACTACTTTGAGTTTGATGCTGAGCCTATTAAAGTAACTCATTAACTTAAAGTAACTTACCCACATGCCCTTAGGCAACTTTGGGTAAGTTACTCTAACCCTCTCCTTTTCCTCTTCTCTGAACTAAGAATGGTAACTCTATCACAGGCTTGTTGAGAGAATTACAGGCAATATATGCCAAGTGCTAAGCCCAGTGCAAGCACAGGGTCCACTTTCAGTTAATATTAGTATTATGATGATGACTGCATATTTCCCAAAGCTGAAGTGAAGCCTGAAATCTCCTGGGAGACATCCCTGATCCAACAGTATTCTCTAGATACATAGCTGCATGGCTTTACTTGTTTTTTAGCTATTTTAATGCGCTCATTTGTTGTCAAGTAAAATGGCGTGTTTGTTGATATAAGGGAAAAGATAAGCTTGAAAAAAAATAATCTTTTCATTTTATCCAAGAATCTCTCTCAATCTTGTTTTGCCTCCATCTATCTTCTTCCTGCTGGGTTTGTTTTCCTTGCCTCTCTGCGTCTCTCACTGCTTTCCCAAACTTGTTTGATTACTTCATTTTGCTTTTCACCCCCTTTAGCTTCACTTCATATCCTCCCACTCTGGCCCCTTGCATTTCCTATTTTCATGTTTTTTCCTCTCTCCTTTCTGCCTTTTCTTTATTTTTTTTCTCTCTCTCCCTTTCCATTTCTCTTTATCACCTGTCTCTTCTTACTGGCTGCCTCTCTTCCTTTTCTCTCTTATAACCTTTGCTTCCTTACTTGGATTTAAAGCTTTTGTTCTTTATTCTTTCCATCCCCTCCATTCTGTTTTCCTCTCATCTTGTCTTTTTCTGTCGTCTCCCTGGTATGTTCCTGGTGTTTCTTTTCCTCCCCTCCTCCTCTGTGCCCTCTCATGCCGCCTCCTCTGGACCCCCTCCCAGAGTCCAGGGTGGGATAGGGGCTGCTCTGCACCCTTGATGAACAGCCGATCAGCACAGAAGTGATTAGTCGCCCAGCAGCAGAAGAAAACAAGCTGTTGGAGGGACCCTGCTGCTTGGGGAGTAACTGGAGGCCGAGCAGAAAATGGAGTGGTCAGGAAGGAAGAGGAGGTGGTGTTTGATGGAATGGAAATAGAACAGGTGAGAGAAAATGAGGTGGAAAGACCGAGATGCACAACACTAGAGAATTTACTGGGAATGAGATTGTCATCAGATCAGCTGGGGGCAGAAAATGGAAAAAAACAAGCCTGTTAAAGTGAATTCTTTGTCATAACCATGAGGCTTTTATTCTCAGCTTGCCTGCTTGCCTCCTCAGGACTGTTTTGTTCTTTCCTAACCATTTTGTTTGATCCTTCCCGTCTCGCCAGACTTTGCTATGCACTCAACCCTGTCTGATTCCCATTTGCTGATTTATTTTCTCCGTTACTTTGGAATGGCCAGGAGTTTAAAAAGAAACCATGTGGCTTAGTGATTAGAAGTGCAGATGCAGGAGTTGGAGAGAACCCTGAACGTGGCTGTAAAAAAAATCAAGATGTTTCAGTTATGCAAGAACACTGTAAAATTACCTCTTCCTATTACCCACTGCAGGTCTTAGAACAGATTAACTTGGCCCACAAGACCATTTCTCTTCTTACCAGTTTTGTGAGCTTGTGTCACGGAGATAACACTACTTATTCTCAGAGATAAGGTCGAAGTGAAGGTTAAATGAGACAACTGAGGACAAATGCCAGGTATTGTGCCTGGCACACAGTCAGGCTCTGTCCATATTTATTGGCTTATTATTAATGTTTCAATACATGGTTCCATCACTCTCTTATTATATGTTGCAATCAACCTTAAAAAAAAAAAAAAACAACTTACTGGAGCACAGTTGCTGTACCCGGCTGTGTAAGTTTCTGCTGCACAGCAAAGTGAGTCAACTCTGTGTCTACATGCCTAACCTCTTTTGGGGACTTTTCTTCCCATTTAGCCCACCACGGAGCATCGAGTAGAGTTCCCTGTGCGACAGTCAATTCTCAGTAGGTATCTAGTCTATATTAGTCTATATTAGGTATCTAGTCTATGTTAGTCAGGCATGTCCGACTCTTTGCAGCCCCATGGACTGTGGCCATTTTATGCATAGCAGTGTATATACGTCAATCCTGATCTCCCAAATCATCCCATCACTCCCTCTCACCCCGATATGGGCCTTTTTGGAATACCTACTCTGCCCTGCCTTCTTTCTCTCAATAAGTATTCCTTGCACACTTAGACATGTGCAAGGGTACAGCTTTCCTCCTTTTTCAGGCCAGCTTGCTTAGACTGGTGCCGGGGAAAGGCCATGTTTTGCTGAGCCTCAATATCTGTATCCTGGCCAACTTCACAATTGCATTCAACCCTACCCACCCATCTTCACACCCTCCCTTCCTCTCACTTCCTGCTGAGGAAAAGAGAAGGAAAAGGTTGAACCAGCTCCCAGGAGAGGCAGCCCACCCCATGAATTCACACTCCCAGCTTAACTAGACATCCATAATTAAATATACATCAAACAACTCCCCCCAGTGGATGAGTCTGGCTCCCCGTGCAAGCCTCATCACAAAAACCTTTTCTTTCCATCTCTCTCCTCTCCACCCCAAACTTCACCACCCCCGGAGTCTGCCCTTTGGAAATGCTCTTTACACCCACCCTATGCTTTTAACCCTGGTATTAGGAGGGTGCAACCCGGCTGAAAATCTCCAAAGAGGTTTGCACTCAGCCCTCCTGAATGCTTCACTTCAACACAATAGGGCAGCTGGCCTCTGAATCAAAGGGAGGCAGTGAGGTTTCCCGGATCCCCTGCTTTCTGCAGGTTGACTCCCAGCAAGTCTCTCATGCACTTCACCTCAGTTCCCTGGATGGCACAACGCCAAGGGGTGTCTCTCATTGCTTCTTGCTTTGGCAATCAGAATTCCAAACTCTGTTCTGGTTAATACAGATATGTTATGGAAACTTTCTTTCTGTTTCATGTGTCTATTGTATGGATAATAGTATACCTTTCTGAAAAATTACCATCACTCTTGTCCTCTTGCCTCAGATAACGGTAGGTGAATTCCAAAAGCATGCATGTCTAAGGAGGGTTATGGAGAAGAACCATCTTCCTGAAGATGGTAAACAGTAGCAGAGTTATGTGACAGTGAATTAGGGAAGTCTCTTCAATGTCAGGCCATCAGACTTTGAAAAGTATCGGGTACCACTGCTTCTTTGGAAGGAATGATGCTAAAGCTGAAACTCCAGTACTTTGGCCACCTCATGCGAAGAGTTGACTCATTGGAAGACTTTGATGCTGGGAGGGATTGGGGGCAGGAGGAGAAGGGGACGACTGAGGATAAGATGGCTGGATGGCATCACTGACTCGATGGACGTGAGTCTGAGTGAGCTCCGGGAGTTGGTGATGGACAGGGAGGCCTGGTGTGCTGCGATTCATGGGGTTGCAAAGAGTTGGACATGACTGAGCGACTGAACTGAACTGACCTGAACCACTGTTTCATATCTGAACTATTTTTTAAAAACCTGAAAGACATTTATATAGGGATAAACTTAAGGATGAAGAGGAAAGAGAGAAACAAAGAGTTTTGGAAATAATATTTCAATAAGTAACCAAAACAACTCAGTGTCCAAGGAGGGGGAGGGTTGTCTTACTGTGTGTTGTATTCTGGTTGTCTGTTTAAAATAGGAGCTGGGATTTCATCCTATGTGGCCTTCTTCTCACATACTGGAAAATAGATACCTGTTGCGATGCTAACCTCACATCCCCCAAAATATTTTCAGTAGGGACACAGCAGTGAAAGGGAGAAAATGGTAGTAGATAAAGAGACTTGATTATAACTGACAATTTTAAGTTCTAGAAAGGAAAAAGACATTCAAAGAGATAATGGGAAGCCAAAGTGAGGACGCCAATGAAATCTAGGAAGAGGAGGAAATAGACGAGGGTTGTTGTGTGTTGAGGACTTCCCTGGTGGCTCAGATGGTAAAGCATCTGTCTACAATGCAGGAGACCCGGGTTCGATCCCTGGGTCAGGAAGATCCCCTGGGGAAGGAAATGGCAATCCACTCCAGCAATAGTTGTGTGTTGAAAATTGTGGTATTTCAGGAAGGAACATTGGATTGGGGGGAAAAAAGAGAGAGGTCTGACACCTAATAGAAATGGTGGCACCTGAGATGGTGTGAGTCTTTGCAGACCTCAGTAGGCCCATGTGTTAAAACAAGGAAACAAACCTTTCCTGTTATAAAAAGTCACTATGAGAATCAGTGGAATGAGGTCAGTGCCAGTGTGCTGTTACCTGTGAATACATAAGGACACGTTTATTTTAAAACCATATTCCTGAGTGCTTGAAGTGGTGGGGACCCTGTTTCTTACGGAGTGGTACATCCCAGAGAGCTGGGCTCTTGGGTTTTTGAATGAAATTGCAAACTATAAATGGGTCTTTGTGTGGTAGCCTTCCTCTTGCCTGAGCAGAAGACCCTGGAGGGTTAAGTCTCCCGGACAGGATGTGAAGTAAAAGCACGCCCTCTGTTTACCCTGCCTGAAGGACTGTGCTCCAGGGGAGGCATGGGTTTCTTCTACGGGAAGGGGAGCAATTGACCACGCTGCATCTCTTCCGTGCATGGCTCACCTTCACTGCTAAGTGGAAGCCCAGCCTTTTCTTCCATCTGACAGTACACCAGTTTCTCCACTGACACAGCTGTGCTGGGTTAAATACCACTGAAGTAATACTGTCCTGTAAACTCTGCTCTCACTCACAGAGGGCTTCCCTGCGAGCATCTTGAAGAGATAGATCTTATGCATGTCTTTCTCAGTGGTGACTGAACTGAACAGAAACACCTCATCAAAATGGACCCAGTCATAATTCCTTCCTGAGGGTTTGGGAAACAGAGAGGAATTCTGAGTGTCCAGACAGACAAGCCCAACTTCCTTCTCTGATGTAGGTCCCTTTCCCTTTCTGAGTGGACTGGAAGAGTAAAGGGAAGTTTGGGGCTGAGGGAAGGTAAAACTCACCAAGACTAGAAGTAAGATGGTTTCTTCCATCTGAATCTCAATATCAAAAACCAAGATCCAGTTGCTTCTTTGCCTTGAAGTTCTATGAATCTCTGTCTCGTGCTTAGAATAAGGCTTCTTTTCATTTTAAATTACCCAGAGGTAGTTGCTATGGTTTGAAAACAACTATGTCAAAATCAGATTGATTATATTCTTTGCAGCCAAAGATGGAGAAGCTCTATACAGTCAACAAAAACAGGACCAGGAGCTGACTGTGGCTCAGATCATGAACTCCTTATTACCAAATTCAGACTTAAATTGAAGAAAGAAGGGAAAACCGCTACACCATTCAGGTATGACGTAAATCAAATCCCTTATGATTATACAGTGGAAGTGAGAAATAGATTTAAGGGCCCAGATCTGATAGATAGAGTGCCTGATGAACAATGGAATGAGGTTCGTGACATTGTACAGGAGACAGGGATCAAGACCATCCCCATGGAAAAGAAATGCAAAAAAGCAAAATGGCTATCTGGGGAGGATTGACAAATAGCTGTGAAAAGAAGAGAAGCAAAAAGCAAAGGAGAAAAGGAAAGACATAAGCATCTGAATGCAGAGTTCCAGAGAATACCAAAGAAGAGATAAGAGTGCCTTCTTCAGTGACCAATGCAAAGAAATAGAGGAAAAGAACAGAATGGGAAAGACTAGAGATCTCTTCAAGAAAATTAGAGATACCAAGGGAACATTTCATGCAAAGATGGGCTTGATAAAGGACAGAAATGGTCTGGACCTAACAGAAGCAGAAGATATTAAGAAGAGCTGGCAAGAATACACAGAAGAACTATACAAAAAAGATCTCCATGACCCAGATAATGACGATGGAGTGATCACTCACCTAGAGCCAGACATCCTGGAATGTGAAGTCAAGTGGGCCTTAGAAAGCATCACTACAAACAAAGCTAGTGGAGATTACGGAATTCCAGTAGAACTATTTCAAGTCCTGAAAGATGATGCTGTGAAAGTGCTGCACTCAATATGCCAGCAAATTTGGAAAACTCAGCAGTGGCCACAGGACTGGAAAAGGTCAGTTTTCATTCCAA
>SJYQ01002230.1:111810-204632 GCA_006410935.1 Redunca redunca
TCTAGTCAAGGCTATGGTTTTTCCAGTAGTCATGTATGGATATGAGAGTTGGACTTTGAAGAAGGCTGAGCGCCGAAGAATTGATGCTTTTGAACTGTGGTGTTGGAGAAGACTCTTGAGAGTCCCTTGGACTGCAAGGAGATCCAACCAGTCCATTCTGAAGGAGGTCAGCCCTGGGATTTCTTTGGAAGGAATGATGCTAAAGCTGAAACTCCAGTACTTTGGCTACCTCATGAGAAGAGTTGACTTATTGGAAAAGACTTTGATGCTGGGAGGGATTGGGGGCAGGAGGAGAAGGGGATAACAGAGGATGAGATGGCTGGATGGTATCACAGACTCGATGGACATGAGTCTGTGAACTCCGGGAGTTGGTGATGGACAGGGAGGCTTAGCATGCTGCGATTCATGGGGTCGCAAAGAGTCGGACACAACTGAGCGACTGAACTGAATTGAACTGATGTAATTTATTCAGAAATCCACAGGGGTTACCTGAGAAGAGATCCGAGACTCGGCCTGAGGAGCGTGAGGTCCGGTTTAGCAGTCTCACATAATACCCTGTATGTGATCTTGTTATGGGCTTCTCTTGTGGCTCAGTTGGCAAAGAATCCACCTATAATGTGGGAGACTTGGGTTTGATCCCTGGTTAGGAAGAAGGAAGAAGGGAAAAGCTAACGACTCCAGTATTTTGGCCTGGAGAATTCCAGTATCTTGGTCTGGAGACAGCATGAAATCCAGTCCTGCAGTCTTCCATAATACTGTGTATGTGATCTTATTATACTTACTCGCTAAGTATGTAATACTTTCTACGTGCTTGTTGACAAGTCGCTTACTTTTCTTGAGCCTCAAATTTTCTTTTTTTAATTTATATTCAGGAAAAAAGAAATAAAAGGCAAAACTTGAGCTACCTTGAGGCTGATCTGAAGTAAGAGATTTAGAAGAGTTTTATGAATGATGCAAATGCGAAAGATTATTATAAAAGATACGTACTTAAAATATTTCTGCTAAAAAAGATCTGTAGTCTAAATCAGAAGCCCTCTAACCTCACATTTTAAAAGGTATTTGGCCATACTTCTGTACAAGAACCAAGCTAGATTGCATGTACACCTTTTCTTTAAAATGTCTTCATTTCCCTGTCATTTTTTATTCCTAGTCTGTCCCTCCCTTCTTCATTAGTATCCCCAGTAACCACCTCCCTCCTCTTCTAATCACTCTTTCTCCTTTATCCAGGGTTATTTCTGTGCTCTCATTTTTTTTTCTTTTTAATTTATTTTTTTATTGAAGGATAGTTGCTTTACAGAATTTTCTTGTTTTATGTCCAACTTTAACATGAATCAGCCTTAACTATACATATATCCCCTCCTTTTTGAAGCTCCCTTCTATCTCTTGTCCCAGCCCACCCCTCTAAATTGGTACAGAGCCCCTGTTTGAGTTTCCTGAGCCATTCAGCAAATTCCTGTTGGCTACGTATTTTATATCCATGCATCTCACCCTCTCCCCCCCTCTCCCCATGTCCATAAGTCTAATCTGTGTTTATATTTCTCCATTTCTGCCCTGTAAATAAACTCTTCAGTACCATTTTTCTAGATTTCATATATATGCATTAGAATACAATATTTATCTTTCTCTTTCTGACTCTGTATAAAAGGCTCTAGGTTCATCCACCTCATCAGAATTGACTCAAAAATGCATTCCTTTTAATGGAGTAATATTCCATTGTGTATACGTACCACCACTTCTTTATCCATTCGTCTGTCAATGGACATCTAGGTTGCTTCCATGTGCTAGCTATTGTAAATAGTGCTGCAGTGAACCATGGGATACATGTGTCTTTTTCAATTTTGTTTTCCTCAGGGTATATGCCTAGGAGTGGGGTTGCTGGTCATGTGGTGCTTTTATTGCGAGTTTTTTAAGGAATCTCCGTACCATCTTCCATAGTGGCTGTATCAATTTACATTCCCACCGACAGTGCAAGGGTGCTCCCTTTTCTCCACGCCCTCTCCAGCATTTACTGTTTGTGGACGTTTTGATGATGGCCCTTCTGACCCCTGTGAGGTCACGTCTCACTGTGCTTTTGATCTGCACTTCCCCAATAATGAGCGATGCTGAGCACCTTTTCGTGTGTGTTAGCTGTCTGTGTGTCTTCTTTGGAGAAATGTCTGTTTAGGTCTTTCTCCCACCTTTTGATTGGGTTGTTTGCTTTTCTGGTATTGAGTTGTATAAGCTGCTGGTATATTTTAGAAATGGATCCTTTGTCAACTGTTACATTTGATATTATTTTCTCCCATTCTGAAGTTGTCTTTTCACCTTGCTTATAGTTTCCTTTGCTGTGCAAAAGCTTTTAAGTTTAATCAGGTCCCACTTGTTTACTTTTGTTTTTATCTCCATTACCGTAGGAGGTGGGTCATAGAGGATCTTGCTTTGATTTATGTCATCGAGTGTTCTGCCTATGTTCTCCTCTAAGAGTTTTATAGTTTCTGGTCTTACATTGAGATCTTTAGTCCATTTTGAGTTTATCTTTTTGTATGGTGTTAGGAAGTGTTCTAATCTCATTCTTTTGCACGTAGCTGTCCAGTTTCCCCACCACCACTTGTTGAAGAGGCTGTATATTCTTTCCTCCATTGTCAAAAATAAGGTACCTATAGGTGGATGGGTTCATTTCTGGGCTTTCTATCTTGTTCCATTGTTCCATATTTATGTTTTCGTGCAAGTACCATACTGTCTTGATGACTGTGGCTTTGTAGTATGATCTGAAGTCATGAAGGTTTATTCCTCCAGCTCCATTCTTCTTTCTCAAGGCTGCTTTCGCTATTCGGGGTCTTTTGGATTTCCATATGAATTGTGAACTTTTTGTTCTAGTTCTGTGGAAAATGCCATTGGTAAAGTGATAAGGATCTCACTGAATCTGTAGATTGCTTTTGGTAGTATAGTCATTTTCACAACATTGACTCTTCCTACCAGGAACATGGAATATCTCTCCATCTGTGTATGTTATCTTTGATTTCTTTCATTCAGTACAGTTCAGTTCAGTTCAGTTGCTCAGTAGTGTCCAACTCTTTGCGACCCCATGAATCGCAGCATGCCAGGCCTCCCTGTCCATCACCAACTCCCGGAGTTCACTCAGACTCACATTCATCAAGTCAGTGATGCCATCCAGCCATCTCATCCTCTGTCGTCCCCTTCTCCTCCTGCCCCCAATCCCTCCCAGTATCAGTCTTTTCCAATGAGTCAACTGTTCGCATGAGGTGGCCAAAGTACTGGAGTTTCAGCTTTAGCATCATTCCTTCCAAAGAAATCCCAGGGCTGACCTCCTTCAGAATGGACTGGTTGGATCTCCTTGCAGTCCAAGGGACTCTCAAGAGTCTTCTCCAACACCACAGTTCAAAAGCATCAATTCTTCAGCGCTCAGCCTTCTTCACAGTCCAACTCTCACATCCATACATAACTATTGGAAAAACCATAGCCTTGATTAGACAGACCTTTGTTGGCAATGTCTCTGCTTTTGAATATGCTATCTAAGTTGGTCATAACTTTTCTTCCAAGGAGTAAGTGTCTTTTAATGTCATGGCTGCAGTCACCATCTGCAGTGATTTTGGAGCCCAAAAAATAAAGTCTGACACTTTCCACTGTATCCTCATCTATTTCCCATGACATGATGGGACCAGATGCCATGATCTTCGTTTTCTGAATGTTAAGCTTTAAGCCAATTTTTTCACTCTCTTCTTTCACTTTCATCAAGAGGCTTTTTAGTTTCTTTCATTAGTGTCTTATAATTATCTGTGTACTGTTCTTCTGTCTGCTTAGGTAAGTTTATCCCTAGATATTTAATTCTTTTTGTTGCAGTGGTGAATGGGACTGATTCCTTAATTTCTCTTTCTGACATTTCATTGCTATTATGTAGAAATGCAAGAGATTTCTGTGTGTTGATTGTGTTTCCTGAAACTTTGCTAAATTCATTGATTAGCTCTAGTAATTTTCTGATACTATCTTTAGGGTTTTCTAGGTACGATATCACGTCATCCACAAACAGTGAGAGCTTAACTTCTTTCCTGATCTGAATTCCTTTCCTTTATTTTTCTTCTATGCTGTAGCTAGGACTTTCAGAACTGTGTTGAATAATAGTGGTGAAAGTGGATACCCTTGTCTTGTTCCTGATCTTAGGGGGAATGCTTTCAGGTTTTCACTATTGAGAATAATGTTTGCTGTAGGCTTGGAGAAGGAAATGGTAACCCACTGCAGTATTCTTGCCTGGAAAATCCCATGGACAGAGAAGCCTAGTAAGCTACAGTCCATGGGGTCACAAAGAGTCAGACACGACTGAACGACTTCACTTATCATATATGGGTCTTCCCTGGTGGCTCAGATGTTAAAGAGTCTGCCTGCCGTGTAAGAGACTGGGGTTTGATCCCTGGGTCAGGAACATCCCCTGGAGAAGGAAATGGCAACCCACTCCAGTATTCTTGCCTGGAAAATACCATGGATAGGGGAGCCTGGCAGGCTATAGTCCATGGAGTCAGACATGCCTGAGAGACTTCACTTACTTTCACTTATCATATATGGCCTTTACTATGCGAAGGTGGAGAAGGCAATGACACCCCACTCCAGTATTCTTGCCTGGAAAATCCCATGGACCGAGGAGCCTGGTGGGCTGCAGTCCATGCGGTCACTAAGAGTCAGACATGACTGAGCGACTTCACTTTCACTTTTCAATTTCATGTAGTGAAGAAGGAAATGGCAACCCACTCCAGTGTTCTTGCCTGGAAAATCTCAGGGACAGGAGCCTGGTGGGCTGCCATCTATAGGGTCGCACAGAGTCAGAGACGACTGAAGCGACTTAGCAGCATGCTGAGGTAGGTTCCTTCTGTGCTCATTTTTTGAAGAGTTTTAATCATAAATAGGTGCTGAATTTTGTCAAAGGCTTTTCCTGCATCTATTGAGATGATCATATGGGTTTTAATCTTTCACTTTGTTAATATGATGTATCACACTGATTGATTTGCGTATATTGAAGAACCCTTGCATTCCTGGAATAAACCCAACTTGATCATGGTGTGTGAGCTTTTTGATGTGTTGCTGAATTCTGTTTGCTAAAATTTTGCTGAGGATTTTTGCATCTATGTTCATCAGTGATATTTGCCTGTAATTTTCTTTTTTTGTGTTGCCTTTGTCTGATTTTGGTATCAGAGTAATGGTGACCTCGTAGCATGAGTTTGAAAGTGCTCCTTCCTCTGCAATTTTTGGAAAGAATTTTAGAAGGATAGGCATTAGCTCTTTTCTAAATGTTTGATAGAATTCTCCTGTGAAGCCATCTGGTACTGGGCTTTTGTTTTTTGGGAGATTTTTGATCACTTCAATTTCAGTGCTTGTAATTGGGTTATTCATACCTTCTATTTCTTCCTGGTTCATCTTGGAAGACTGAACTTTTCTAAGAATCTGTATATTTCTTCCAGGTTGTCTATTTTATTGCTATAAAGTTGTTCATAATAGTCTCTTATGGTCTTTTGTGTTTCTGCATTGTCTGTTGTAACCTCTCCTTTTCCATTTCTAATTTGTTGATTTGATTCTTCTCTCCTTTTTTTCTTGATAAGTCTGGCTAAAGGCTTGTCAATTTTGTTTATGTTCTCAAAGAACCAGCTTTTAGTTTTATTAATCTTTACTATTATTTCTTTAATTTCTTTTTCATTTATTTCTGCTTGGATCTTTATGCTTTCTTTCCCTCTACTAATTTTGGGTGTTTTTTTTCTTCTTCTTTTTCTTGTTGTTTTCAGTTCAGTTCAGTCACTCAGTCGTGTCCAACTCTTTGTGAACCCATGAATCACAGCATGCCAGGCCTCTCTGTCCATCACCAACTCCCGGAGTTCACTCAGACTCACATCCATCGAGTCTGTGATGCCATCCAGCCATCTCATCCTCTGTCGTCCCCTTCTCCTCCTGCCCCCAATCCCTCCCAGCAACAGAGTCTTTTCCAGTGAGTCAACTCTTCACATGAGGTGGCCAAAGTACTGGAGCTTCAGCTTTCCAGATTCCTATGCAATATCACTCTTAGGTGTAGAGTTAGGTTGTCTAGTCCATGTTTTCCTTGTTTCTTGAGGTAGGATCGTATTGCTGTTAACTTCCCTCTTAGAACTGTTTTTGCTGCATCCCATAGGTTTTGAGTTATCATGTTTTCATTGTCATTTGTTTCTAGAAATTTTTTTTATTTCTTCAGTAACTTGTTAGTTATTTAGAATGTGTTGTTTAATCTCCATGTGCTTGTGTTTCTTACAGTTTTTTTCTTGTAATTGATATCTAGTCTCATAGCATTGTGGTTGGAGAAGATTCCTGATACGATTTCAATTTTCTTAAATTTACTGAGGTTTGATTTGTGACCCAAGATTTGGTTTATCCTAGAGAATGTTACATGCACACTTGAGAAGAAGGTGTATTCTTCTGTATTTGGATGGAATGTCCTGAAGATATCAATGAGATCCATCTCATCTAATGGATCATTTAAGACTTGTGTTTCCTTTTTAATTTTCTGCTTTGATGATCTGTCCACTGGTGTGAGTGGGGTGTTAAAGTCTCCTACTATTATTGTTACTATCAGTTTCTCCTTTTATGTCTGTTAGTGTTTTTCTTTATGTATTGAGGTGCTCCTATGTTGGGTGCATAGATATTTATAATTGTTATATCTTCCTTTTAGATTGATCCCTTGGTCATTATATAGTGTCCTTCCTTATCTCTTGTAATATTCTTTAAGGTCTATTTTGTCTGATATGAGGATTGCTACTCCAACTTTCTTTTGCTTCCCATTTGCATGGAGTATATTTTTCCATACTCTTGCTTTCAGTCTATATGTGTCTTTAGGTCTGAAGCTGGTATCTTCTAGACAGCATAAATATGGGTCTTGTTTTTTAATCCATTCAGCCAGTCTGTGCCTTTTGGTTGGAGTATTTAATCCATTTACATTTAAATTAATATTTATATATATGTTCCTATTGCCATTTTCTTAATTGTTTGTGGTTGATTTTGTAGACCTTTTTTCTCTCTTGTATTTCTTGACTATATAAATCTCTTTAACATTTGTTGTAAAGTTGGTTGGGTGGTACTAAATTCTCTTAACTTTTGCTTGTCTGAAAAATTTTTTTATTTCTCCATCAATTTTGAATGAGATCCTTGACAGGTACAGTAATCTTGGTTGTAAACTTTTCTCTGTCAGTACTTTAAATATACCCTGCCCTTCCCTTCTGGCCTTCAGAGTTTCTGCTGAAAGATCAACTGTTTCGCATATGGGGTTTCCTTTGTATGTTACTAGTTCCTTCTCCCTTGCTGTTTTAAATATTCTTTCTTTGTGTTTAGTCTTTGTTAGTTTGATTAGTATGTATTTTGGTGTGTTTCCAAGATGGAAGTTGGGAGGAGAAGGGGACAACAAAGGATGAGAAGGTTGGATGGCATCACTGACTCAACGGACATGAGTTTGAGTAAGCACCGGGAGTTGGTGATGGACAGGGAGGCCTGGTGTGCTGCAGTCTAAACTGTTGGACATAACTGAGTTGGACATAACTCAGCTGGCAAGTTTCTCCTTGGGTTTATCCTATATGGGCCTCTTTGTGCCTCTTGGACTTGATTGACTGTTTCCTCTTCCATGTTGGGGAAAATTTCAACTATAATGTCTTCAAAAATTTCTCATACCCTTTCTTTTTCTCTTCTTCTTCAGGGATCCCTATAATTCAAGTATTGGTGCATTTCATATTGTCCCAGAAGTCTCTGAGACTATCCTCAGTTATTTTCATTCTTTTTACTTTATTCTGCTCTTCAGAAGTTACTTCCACCATTTTATCTTCCAGCTCATGGATTCGTTCTTCTGCTTCAGATGTTCTGCTATTGATTCCTTCCAGAGTCTTTTCAATTTCAGTAATTGTGTTGTTTGTCTCTGTATATTTATTCTTTAATTCTTCTAGGTCTTTGCTAGTTGACTCTTTCATCTTCTCTATTTTCCTTTCAAGGTTTTTGATCACCTTGACTATCATTATTCGGAATTCTTTTTCAGGTAGTTTGCCTATTTCCTCTTCATTTATTTGGACTTCTGTGTTTCTAATTTGGTTCTTCATTTGTGCAGTATTTCTGTGCCTTTTCATTATTATTTTTTAACTTATTGTATTTGAGGTGTCCCTTTTGCAGGCTTCAAGGTTGAATTCTTTCTTCCTTTTGGTTTCTGGCCTCCTAAGGTTGGTCTGGTGGTTTGTGTGAGCTTCCTAGAGGGTGAGATTTGTGCTCAGTTTTTGTTTGTTTGCTTTTCCTCTGATGGGCAAGAGCTGAGTGAAGTGGTAACACTGTCTGCTGATGATTGGGTTTGTATTTTTGTTTCGTTTGTTGTTTAGATGAGGCATCCTGAACATGGTGCTACGGGTGATTGGGTGATGCCCAGTCTTGTATTCAAGTGGTTTTCTTTGTGTGAGTCCTCACTATTTGATACTCCATAGGGTTATTTCTCTGGTAGTCTAGGGCTTTGGAGTCAGTATTCCCACTCCAAAGGCTCAGGTCTTGATCTAGGTCCCAGCTTGGACATGGTATCACCAGGGTTTGAACTGGTGTCTCTTCTAACTCCAGGTCTGAGGCTCTGACAATGTCCAGAAGAGCATGAGGCGGGGACTACCAAGGCTTCTGTCCTGGTTCTCACTCTATCGCCTTGAGAGCTTGGACCAATACTCAACATCTACAGCCTCTGGTTTCTTTGGACCCTCTTTTTTTTTCTCTCCCTTTTCCTTTGTGCTTCATCTACTTTCACTTGCCCATAGGATACTGCAGGTAGCAAGCTCCACCCTGCGCTTGCACCAGAGTTACAAGTGTGAAGGGCCAGTCCTTGCAGTTAGGGTGTGTGCCAAAGCGCTGTGCACAGCACTCTGTGCTCCCAGTTTTGAGGGAGTAGCTCCAGTGTCCCAGCCTCCATGGTCATTTCTTAGATATGTCCACTGAAAACTCTTGCCATTGGGCCTGAAGAGCACAGGCACTTAATAACACTTCTAGATCCTGCTTTATGGTAGGCAACGTCCTGTCAACGTGTGGTGGAGAGCCCACACCTGACAGACAGAGAAATAAACAGACATGGCGCTGAGTCTTGGCTTAGCCTGTTACGAGCTAAATGAGTTGAGGAAGTTCCTTACCTACTTCAAGCCTGTTTCTCCGTTTTAAAAGATGGGGATGCTAATAGGATTTGCCTCAGGGGTCCGTAGCAAAGATTAGGTAACATGATGCAGATTATTTAGCATAGTGGCAACACACTCCAGTACTCTTGCCTGGGAAATCCCATGGATGGAGGAGCCTGGTAGGCTACAGTCCATGGGGTTGTGAAAAGCCGGACACAGCTGAGTGACTTCACTTTCACTTTTCACTTTCATGCAGTGGAGAAGGAAATGGCAACTCACTCCAGTATTCTTGCCTGGAGAATCCCAGGGATGGGAGCCTGGTAGGCCACCGTCTATGGGTTTGCACAGAGTCAGACATGACTGACGTGACTTAGAAGCAGCAGCAGCTCATAGTATAAATTGTAGCTATTATGACAGTGCCTGTGCTGGTCCTAGCAGAGAAGAACTTACACGAGACTGGAGGGTGATCAAGAGGAAGCAAGGCATTCGCTCTGCCGGCCTCCACCCCACCTCTCCCGTGACCTTGTGTTGGTGTCAGCTGTAGTGCCTGGGCCTCCCCTGTTCCTCTGGCTCCTACTATTTTCCTATGTTCTCAGGAAGGATTGTCTGTGGTTCCTTGTGATCTTGGCCCAGGCTTATTAGCATGACTTCTCTTTGCTTCTCTTAAAGGCTTAGACATGGTAGTGGATTTCAACTCTTGCTAATCTTGGGTTGCCTCACTTACTTCTTTGGCTGCTAACCTCTTCCATCATCTGTGCAGTAAATGCCCTGCTCCCTATCTCCTTTAAGAGTGGTTTCTGTTTTCTAGGCTAGACTCTGATTTGCATAGTCCACATCTTGTGTACAACGCATGCTCAGTTGTGTCTGACACTCTGTGACCCACAGACTTTAACCCACCAGGCTCCTCTATCCATAGAAGTTTCCAAGCAAGAATACTGGAGTGGGTTGCTATTTCCTACTCCAGGACCCACACCCTAGGAAGACTGCAAATTATTGAAAATAGAGACTAGGTCTGTGTCTCCTGGATTTCCTTATAGCAAAGTATACACTCAGTACTAGACATACATTTATTGATTTCAATATTTTGATCATAGTGATTTACCAACTTCTTCCTGTTCCTACTATTATGAGCATCATCCCATTTTGGAGGTTAGCTCTAAGCCTAGAAGTTTGGGTGAGCAATGTCCCCACCTTCTCTCCAAGGCTGTATAGACGTACAGGTACCAATGACCACGAAAGACAGCTATACTGATTATGGGCTGCAGTCCGTCTCCTCCATAGCTTTCTCTAAAATATTGTTGCTTCCTAGGTGTAATAACAATTGTATGCATCAAATTTAGTTATGTCTCACTTCATTTGCTGTGCTAAATGTATTTTATTTTCATTCATCCTAGTGTGTCTATAGGCAAAAGTGTTCAGAATTTGGAAAGCTCCATTCAGTGAGTCTAACTTTTAATAGTATCAGGGTCCATGGTATAAGATACAGGACTAAGTACTATTTGCTGATGCCTTCATCTCTTCTGGATTCTGGAAGTAAACTTCAAAATTTAGGCTACACGTGTTTCTCCTTTTTAACACAACATTCTGATAAATCAAGATGGCAAAACTACGTCATGTAGATAGCCTCTTTCAGTGCCCAGGGCAGATATTCGTAATCA
The DNA here is from genome assembly GCA_006410935.1 of Redunca redunca. Classification (NCBI taxonomy): domain Eukaryota; kingdom Metazoa; phylum Chordata; class Mammalia; order Artiodactyla; family Bovidae; genus Redunca; species Redunca redunca. Next base: position 122,591 of record SJYQ01002230.1, read on the forward strand.
AATAGAGCGCATTCCCATGAGGTCTTGGAAGACTTCTCAACACATCTTTGTAGGAGATCATCATCAATCAGTTGGAGTAGATTCCCAAGATAAAATGTGCTCCTTTACCAATCACCAGGAAAATGCATATCAAAATCAAAATGAGATATCACCTCACCCTGTTAGTTAGCTATTATTGAAAAAAAAAAAATGAAAACAAGAAGCAACAATTGTTGGCAAAGATGCAGAGAAGGGAACACTTGTGCAATGTTGGTGGGAATGAAAATTGGAATAGTCATTAAGAAAAGCAGTATGGAGGTTTCTCAAAAATTGAAAATTAGTACTGCCATAACAGCAATTCCACTTTTTGGTATTTATCTGAAGGAAATATAAGTAATAACTCAAAGTGGCATATGCACCCGCATGTTCAGTGAAGCATTATTTACAATAGCCAAGATATGGAAGCAACCTAAGTGGTGCTGAGATGGGTGAGTGGATGCAGAGCAGAGCAGGTTGCTCCAAGATATGCCACAATGGCATATTGATTATATTGAATTAAAAGTACTTGATAAATAGCTGGCAAAAGAAAAAAAAAAAGATGTTAAAAAATACTGATTCCCCTGCTTGCCCTTGAAAATAAATCAACCGTGCAAAAGTATCCTCCTTACACCAGAGAGATAGAAAGCATTCTTATCAACAGAATTAGGAAATTCAAGGCTAAGAAAGCTGGGTAAATAGACTTTGCTACTTCTTCATTAGTATGCTACTCCCAAGCACAAGCCCCCTTGTTACATCTTCACAGATAATTGTTTCCTTGTTCAAACATGATATATAAACAGCCTGCTTTGGTCACTTCAGGGGTCCCATTTGTAGGATATCTCTGTACATATGAATCATTATTTTTTTCCTCCTGTTGATCTATTTTGTGTCAACTTAATCATTAGACCAGCCAAAATAATTATACAAGGGGTGGGGGGAACACCCCCTTAACCAACTACACACACACACACACACACACACACACACACAGGAGTATTATTCAGCCATAAAAAGGAAGAAAATTTTGCCATTGAATGGAACTGGAGGTCATTAGGCTAATTGAAATAAGTTAGAGAACGAAATACTGTCTAATTTCATTTATATGCTGCTAAGTCGCTTCAGTCGTGTCCGACTCTGTGTGACCCCATAGACGGCAGCCCACCAGGCTCCCCCATCCCTGGGATTCTCCAGGCAAGAATACTGGAGTGGGTTGCCATTTCCTTCTCCAACGCATGAAAGTGAAAAGTCAAAGTGAAGTCACTCAGTCGTGTCCGACTCTTCGCGACCCCATGGACTGCAGCCTACCAGGCTCTTCCGTCCATGGGATTTTCCAGGCAAGAGTACTGGAGTGGGGTGTTGGGGAATCTAAAAATGAACAAAATGAAACAGAAAACAAGCTCATAAGTACAGAGAACATATTGGTGATTGCCAGAGGCAGGGATGGTAGGGGGTAGGCAAAGTGGATGAAGGTGGTCATAATGTATAAACTTTTAGTTACCAGATGAATAAGTCATGGGGATGTAATACACACATGGTAACTATGGTTAATAATACTGTGTTGCAAACCTGAAATTTGCTAAGAGAGTAGTAGATCTTGGTTTTCATCACAAGGACCAAATTTTTTTTAGCTATGATGGTGATAGATTTTAACTAGACATTGTGGTGATCAATTTGCAATACATACAAATATTGTCCATCTGAAACTAATATACTCCCACAAGTCAATTTTATCTCAGTTTTAGAAAATGTGTTGCTATCTCTTCTATTCTTTTCATAGTGTGGGCATGACTGTTGACTCCCCACTTCCCCGTCTCATTACCTCCATTGTTGAGAGGCCGGGAGGTCAGAGGAGATTAAGCAACCTGCCTTTTGTGCTATTCGCTGCTTATCTAATCTAGTAACAGACTGTCACACCCCTGCTATAGTGACTGGCTAGGCAATGGAGACCTTCAACGCCCACGACCAGTGACTTTAATTTAGGAGCAGACGTGTAACTGAGGTAGGATCAGTAGTCATGAAAGCAGATTTTCTGAGGGATTTTAAGAAATGGTTCTTTTGCTTTTCTGGGAGAGCCACCTCAAACCAGTTCTAGTCCTTCCTGGGCATTTGGTATAAGAAATAACTTGATAATTTTGACCCCATGAGTGAAATCAGCTTTAAAAGCAAGCTGAAACTACCACAAAAGAAGGCAGAGAGATGGAAGATGCTTTTAGAAATCTATGAGCCATCAGATCAAACCCACCTGAAGAGCATCCTGCCTCTGGATTTCTACTGTATGAGCTCATGCATTTCCTTTGCCCTTTGGGTCAGCTGGAGAGGAATTTTTCTGTTACTAAAAGCCACATACGAAAGCACATCCAGCCTGAGACTTAAGTAAGCTCTGCTATGCTCACTGCCTGCTCTCAGAATAAAGACTGGATCAAGCTCTCAGATCACATTAGGCCCATTTTTCCCTCTTCATTGTTCTTACTTAAATCCTCACTCTCCACAGATCTCTAGTTCCTGGCAGCCCCTGACTCACCTTCTTCACAGCCGACATTCATTTGTTTTACTGCTCTGAATGAGCCACAGCTTATCATTCTTTTTCATATTCTAATACTCAGTAGGGGCAGCCTTTGGTGAGAGAGGGGATACAGTCTCATCTGGGCTTTGATTTAAGTTTCAGAGTTGCTACTGTCCACCTTGGAGTCAAACTCCCTGCCCTGGCAATTCATTATTTGGCTATACTTCTTTTGTGTGTTGTTTTAAATGAGCTTCAGAGAATTTTATAGCTGAGTAGGACCTTTAACAACGTACTAGCCAAAGCCCTTTAGATAATAGTTAGAAAAACGAAGGTCGAGAAACATTCAGTGACTTGCCCTGTATCAGCTGGGGATCTTGAGGAAGGACGGTAACTCAGGTATGCTGACTCCCAGCCAATGCCCTCTTTCTGACACGGTCCCCACTTTCCTTCACGACGTAAGTATTTTAATGGGGGCCTCACTCGCAGACATTCTGCACAGAGCGCCGAGAGCTGGCTGCTCCCAGGCGGAAAGTCAAGTGGAGATGGGTGCGGTGCTGCTGCCATTCATCCACAGGACAAGAGCCTGGTCAAGCATCCTGGCAGGTTCAAGATTCTCCCATAATTCCCCAGATCAAGAACTGTGGAGGCTGTCAGGTTGCCTGTGACAGCAGGGGAGCCCAGAATGGTTCAGACTTTCAATCCAGTCAGATCCATTTTCAGGTTGATAATTTGAAGTGAATTTTCCAAGAAACTGGTGAAAGAGCAACAGAGAAAATTCAAAAGCCATCGGATCCTATTTCAATCTTTAAATCCAGAGCTCTTCAAAGATTCCTATAGAATATTACTTGAGGCTCTTGAGGCTTTGGGGAGGCAGTGCATTTCTGTGGGTAAAGACCATGATGTCTGGAGTCACAGCCTCTGGTTTGCAGCCATCTTGGCCACTTGTGGTTCCATAACCTAGAATAGCAAGTGTATTCTTCCAAGACTCAGTTTCCACTTCTGCAAACTGAAGGGGATTGGAGTAGCTCTATTTCATACAATTTGGGGAACCATTAAGTAAGTTAATTTAGGTTAAATGCTTAGAATATTGTCTGGCAAATAGCACACCCCCATGAAGTAAAAATTATGAATATCATCATTAAATGTAATTTTTTTTTTACAGAAAGGAAGAAAGGAAATTTGAAAAGAAAAAAAAATGAATGAAGAAGAAGAAGAGGTAAGTATGGGAACTCAAGTAAGAGAAATAAGCACGAAAGAAAAGATGAAGAGAAGAAAAAAGAAGGAAGGGAGGAAAGGAGGGAGAGATGACTGACTCATTTGTTTTATGCATGTATATTGAGGATTGACACTTGTCTCAGGCACTGTGGTTATTCCGGCAACGAACTCCCTTTGTGTAGTTTATGAGAGAAAATCATTAACTAAATGGACACAAAAATATAATTATAATGTACTGTGAGTGCTGCATTGTGTAGTTAAGGTAGACCTCTTCGTGGAAGGGGTATTTACCAAGCTTTCTGGATTATAAGCATGGTATAAGGTATACTTGTATGCATTTATTATATATTCAGTTTTTCTTCTTTTCCTGTATTAATTCCTCATCTATTTTGTGGTTGCAACTATTTTCCAGGCCTTGAGCAACATGCTTTGCATACACAGTTAGAAGTCTGTCCACTTGGTCCAGGTAGAACAAGGGAGGCAGGTGTTTAAAGAATGAAGGTCATGAAGTCCAGTGGGATTCATGGAGCCATGCACAAGATGTTGGGAAACCATTTCTGAGTGAGGGTCAGGAAAAGACTCGGAAGAAAACCAGCATTTTATTTCACCAATGATTCTATAACTCATAACAAGACCCTGAATCAGTTCAGAGATGCCACCTCGTCTGTGAAACCATCCCATTGGATTTTTTTTGCCAGCTGAGCTACCAGGGAAGCCCTATCTGGGAGAGAGTTCATGAAAAAGATCCTGAAATTCAACACAGGGAAAGGACTGGTGCTCAGGTTCCATGCCTCTGCTCCATGAAAATACATGACATGGAGGGAGAGGGGGAGGTGTTTCGGGGGAAATCACCAGTAAGAAGACTGAGAAGAGCACAGCTGGTCCTTGCAGACAGTGACTAGCACAGCCGTGGAACTCTGCAAGAGTGGTGCTCAGGGATTTCTAATATGTTGTCACCCTTCCTGACCCGTCCACTGAGGCTCCCCCATCTCACGTGCTTTCTTCCAGCTTCTCAGCCAGATTACACCACTCTCTTTCAAAGACTTGCAAAGTGCCAGCTCTTACTAAAGCTGGTGCCTGAGAAGGGGGCTGGCACACCTGCTGTGGATTAAGACTGCCATATTGCACTCGCAGAGGGTGTGTGGACTGGAAACTAGGTCCTCACCGAGTCTTCTTCTTCATCTGGGTCCACACACAGGTGGGATTAAGGGGCTGAATGTTCACAATGAAATTCAGACCCGACTTCATAAGCGCGTTCCCACGTACATTTTTATACAAAGGGAGGATGTGTGCATGTTGTCAAATTTTCCAGTGATCAATGACAGTAACATGCCTAGTAATTAAATACTGAACATGCAACTTCCACTTTTCACAAACTTGGACCAGTTTGACTACCAAATCTATTCATGTTCATAATCAAACAGAAAGAAAATGCATGTTCATTAAATATATGAATTAGAGCTATTCTTTATACATGTTATCAAAGTTGACTGTAAAATATATAAGAGCTCATTTTCCACATTTCTGCAGTTTGAGAAATGCCAGCAGAGAGGCTGAGCCATATGATAAAGGGCACACAGTAAGTACAGAGCAGAATTCAAACTAGAATCCAAAACTCCAAGACGTTAGGATATAATTTAGGTGTTTTACATTCTTTTACCTTCAAAGGATTCAGTTCAGTTCAGTTCAGTCGCTCAGTCGTGTCCAACTCTTTGCAACCCCATGAATCGCAGCACGCCAGGCCTCCCTGTCCATCACCATCTCCCATCTCACATCCATCGAGTCTGTGATGCCATCCAGCCATCTCATCCTCTGTCGTCCCCTTCTCCTCCTGCCCCCAATCTCTCCCAGCATCAGAGTCTTTTCCAATGAGTCAACTCTTCGCATGAGGTGGCCAAAGTACTGGAGCTTCAGCTTTAGCATGATTCTTTCCAAAGAAATCCCAGGGTTGATCTCCTTCAGAATGGACTGGTTGGATCTCCTTGCAGTCCAAGGGACTCTCAAGAGTCTTCTCCAACACCATAGTTCAAACGCATCAATTCTTTGGTGCTCAGCCTTCTTCTCAGTCCAACTCTCACATCCATACATGACCACAGGAAAAACCATAGCCTTGACTAGACGGACCTTAGTCAGCAAAGTAATGTCTCTGCTTTTGAATATGCTATCTAGGTTGGTCATAACTTTCCTTCCAAGGAGTAAGCATCTTTTAATTTAATGACTGCAGTCACCATCTGCAGTGATTTTGGAGCCCAAAATAATAAAGTCTGACACTGTTTCCACTGTTTCTCCATCTATTTCCCATTAAGTGATGGGACCGGATGCCATGATCTTTGTTTTCTGAATGTTGAGCTTTAAGCCAACTTTTTCACTCTCCTCTTTCACTTTCATCAAGAGGCCCTTTAGCTCCTCTGCACTTTCTGCCATAAGGGTGGTGTCATCTGCGTATCTGAGGTTGTTGATATTTCTGCTGGCAATCTTGATTCCAGCTTTCATATGAAGACTGTAACAATGGGGAATCTGTGCATTCATAGTAGTATGAATAAAGAGGTTCTTTTCTTTCACTCTAGTATGCTGTACTCAGCCACTTCTGTGATAAATCCTATGTATTGATCAAGATTTAATTTTATGTGTGAATATAAAGGCATCAACTTGAGCATGACATTAAGTTATCATTATTCCACCCACAAAGAGGACTAAACTCTTCAGGCTCTAAAAATTAGAAATCTAGGCCAGAGGGTACCCCAATCAACCTATAGAGATATATTATGATGACACAGAGAACTTTCAATGCTTTATTCTTGCCCCTTCTATTTGCTTTTGCTAATGGTTTTTCCAGTGGTCATGTATGGATGTGAGAGTTGGACTGTGAAGAAAGTTTAGTGCTGAAGAATTGATGCTTTTGAACTGTGGTGTTAGAGAAGACTCTTGAGAGTCCCTTGGACTGCAAGGAGATCCAACCAGTCTATTCTAAAGGAGATCAGCCCTGGGTGTTCTTTAGAAGGAATGATGCTAAAGCTGAAACTCCGGTACTTTGACTACCTCATGCGAAGAGTTGACTCATTGGAAAAGACTCTGATGCTGGGAGGGATTGGGGGCAGGAGGAAAGGGGGACGACAGAGGATGAGTTGGCTGGATGGCATCACCGACTTGATGGACGTGAGTCAGTGAGCTCCGGGAGTTGGAGATGGACAGGGAGGCCTGGCATGCTGCGATTCATGGAGTCGCAAAGAGTCGGACACGACTGAGCCACTGAACTGAACTAATTGAATGACTTGTTGAGCCTTGTCCTGGAGTAGAAAGAGCAGAGAATTAAGGAGGAAACAGGCTTGCATTTGAGTGCTGGACGCATCATGTTATCATTTTATCTGAGTACTAACAGGAAGAACAAAATAGGAAACCTGTCATGTATGCAGTAGATGTTTTGTGCCTGAGACCAGGCTATGAATTTTATGTCCATTATCTCATTTAACTTTTAGAGTAACACATCCAAGTTGATCCTGTTATTATTCACATTCTGCACATGGAAAGTGAATATTGAGAAGCTGCCAAGCACTTTGTGTTGCATGCATGCACACACACATACATCCCTTGTTCAAGGTCACACAACAGTTCTATTGCAGAAGACTAGATTCAAATCTATTCTTGGACAATTCCAAATTTCAGAGACTTAAACTGGCATATTGCTCTTTCCTTTATTTTCTGCCTCTCTTCCTTTACCTGCTTTCTTTGACTCTCAGTTATGCCTTTTTTCCTCTTAAGAACAATTTAAAAGGATCAGCTATAGTGATCTTAGCACATTATTTTGAGAACTAAATGGAATCCTACATGTGAAATGCTGGGACCATAGAAGCAGGTTTACAAAAGTCTGTTCTCTTCTGGCTTTTGAACCATCAAACTTCTCTCTCCTTGGAGTTCTCCTCCACCATCTCAGCCTCTCCATCTTTCCCCTGCCCTCCCCGCTTGCTTGGGCACAGATGGCAGAGAGGCCCAATGACATGGGCCATCATTACTGCTAACTGTGTGTCTGGGGTCAAGTAATTTCTTCATTATCTTTCCTTATTGCAAACAGCTTTTGTAAGAGAAAGGGTCCATTAGTAAATATTGATGCCGGCAGGCAGAACGTGCAAGCTGTCAAACAGCTGAAATGAGGGACTGTCATTTTGGCAGCAAGAACATGAAAGTCAGTTTAAAACACAGATTGAATAAAAAAGTAACTTAAGGAGAAGAACAAGCAAACCCTCATCAGCAATGAACAAAGGGAAAGAAAGTTTCAGAGTGTGTTGTCTGGAACGAGTATGCAACTTCACAAAAGCCAATATCTACGACAGAATTCAGTTTAAATCAATTTGCAAAGAAATTAAGAAAAAGGAAAAAAAAAGAATGCATGATGACTACCATCTGCAATGAGTTTAGAAATCAAATATGAGTAAGATGTAAACATTGTTTTCAAGAAGTTTATAGACTAATTAAGTGGTATAGTGTGGTTATTGAAAATAGAATTTTTGCATTTAGAAAAATATGGATGCAAAATCCAGTTGTATGACCTTGAGTTCCCTCTATGAATCTCACTCCCTGCCTTGTAAGATGGAAATTTTAATGTCAACACCGTCAGACCGACATGAGGGTTAGGAAAGCACATGACATTGTCTCTAGCACATTGCACGTGACTTCAGCATTGCTGATTTTTAAGAGTGATAAGATAGCATCACATTACGTTATAAGACAGAAAAGTCTAGAAGTAAAAAGACAGCTTTTGAAATGGCCTTGAAGCTCAAAAATAACATCTCTTTGCTTTTATCAGGAATTAGGAAATTAAGTTATTTAAGGAATTTAAATTATTTATTGAGAAAAAGTTAGAATTTGGCCATGCTAATCTTGCAAAGATTGTTATAGGAGGAACAGTGAGAACAAAGATGAGAGAGTAGGAAAGCTTAGAGTGCAAGGGACAAACAGGGAGCTGTTGCATTTGTCTCTGAATATGTGGTGTGGAGACGAGCGTTGTCTGAGATAAGACTATGAGAAATATTTGAATCTAGACCTTTAAAATCTTAGCTGCTAAGCCAGCAAGTTAGGACTTCAATCTTTAGTTATAAAGTTGGCACTGACAGCTTTCTGGAACAGGCAGGAAATGTCATCATTTCTTTTTATCAGGGCACTGTTCCATCTCTAACCTTAAATTTGCATAGTGTGGTTTTCAAAGGCATTGGTTCTGATGTCCAGTGATCTGCTTTGAGGCTCAGGTTACTGTAGAATCTCAGTCAACTTTTATCACCTCTTTCTATTTCAGCTTCTTCATCTGTAAGGTGAGACCATTATGATCACAAACAAAGTATTAATAGCAGTGTAAGATGATTAAATGAGATAATACATTGCACCATTTAGAACAGAGAATGGCATCATCATCACCTAGTACCACAGTCAATCAGGTTCTCAATAATGCTCAATAACGGCTCTAGGTATTACTGAATAAATAATCACCTGGGTGGTTGGTGATAAAGCATCATTCTTTATGAGTCTTTCTCTACAGCCAATACCCTACATCTAATTTCTTCTTTGACCATGCATATTGCTATGCCATGAATCTGTATCTAAACCATCATGGTGTGAAATATAATGGCTCTGGCAGGACAGCAATGGTGATGCCACAAAGGAATGATGGAACAGCTGGGCATCATGAGAATGATCATGCCAAGAAATCAGGTCTAGGTAGTCAGAGGCAGGTATCAGAACTCAGAGAAGTGCCCACTTTCCAAGAAATCACTGGTTATTTGCTGGAGGAGGACCATTTCCATTTGGCATTTGATTCACCTTGCTATGAAATATCCCTGTTGGTCTGTTCTAATTGTGTCTCAGACCCTGGACTTTGTAATCCTGTAATTTTTATCCTCAAGCTATTGATGCTCTACTGATTCTCTATGACTCTCCAGCAAGCCAACGTTCTGTGCTGTTGCTCAGTTGCTCAGTTGTGTCCGACTCTTTGCAACCCCATGGACTGCAGCACGCCAGGCTTCCCTGTCCTTCACTATCTCCCAGAGTTTTCTCAAACTCATATCCATTGAGTCAATGATGCCATCCAACCATCTCATTCTCTGCCACCTCCTTCTCTTCCTGCCCTCAGTCTTTCCCAGCATCAGTGTCTTTTTCAATGAGTTGGCTCTTTGCATCAGGTGGCCTAAGTGTTGGAGCTTCAGCTTCATCATCAGTCCTTCCAATGAATATTCAGGGTTGATTTTCTTTAGGATTAACAGGTTTGATCTCCTTGCAGTCCAAGGAAGAACCTCCTGTGTATCAACCCCTGAAGTCAAGCTATGGCATGAATTTCGTACTTTCCAAAGAACAACCTCCTGTATATCAATCCTTAATGTCAAGCTACAAAATGAACTTCATACTTTCCAAAGCTCTGTGGGCTGCTCTGATTGGAGCTTTATAGTGATTGTGGGAGCCTAGGTATAATACTTATTGTCTTCCTTATAAGGAAATAGATAACAGAAAGAGAAAATGGCTTGCTCAGGGTCACTCACCCTGTAAGTAGGAAGCACAAGTGGGTGAGTAGGCACTCGGGGGTGTTCTGCCTGGCTGTGTGGGATTCTACCACTGGCCCGACACTGCCTATCTCCGCAGAGTAGCAAATTCCAATGAAATGTGTGCAGACAAGACACATAGGGCTGCGATCCAAAAGTCTACAAGCAATAAATGCTGGAGAGGGTGTGGAGAAAAGGGAACCCTCTTACACTGTTGGTGGGAATGCAAACTAGTACAGCCACTACGGAGAACAGTGTGGAGATTCCTTAAAAAACTGGAAATAGAACTGCCTTATGACCCAGCAATCCCACTGCTGGGCATGCACACCAAGGAAACCAGAATTGAAAGAGACATGTGTACCCCAATGTTCATCACAGTACTGTTTATAATAGCCAGGACATGGAAACAACCTAGATGTCCATCAGCAGTTGAATGGATAAGAAAGCTGTGGTACATATACACAATGAAGTATGACTCAGCCATTAAAAAGAATACATTTGAATCAGTTCTAATGAGGTGGATGAAACTGAAGCCGATTATACGGAGTGAAGTAAGCCAGAAAGAAAAACACCAATACAGTATACTAATGCATATATATGGAATTTAGAAAGATGGTAGTGATAACCTGTATGTGAGACAGCAAAAGAGACACAGACGTATAGAACAGACTTTTGGACTCTGTGGGAGAGGGAGAGGGTGGGATGATTTGGGAAAATGGCATTGAAACATGTATAATATCATGTAAGAAATGAATCGCCAGTCTAGGTTCGATGCAGGATACAGGATGCTTGGGGATGGTGCACTGGGATGATCCAGAGAGATGGTATGGGGACGGAGGTGGGAGGGGGTTTCAGGATTGGGAACTCATGTACACCCATAGCAGATTCACGTTGATGTGTAGCAAAGCCAATACAATATTGTAAAGTAAAATAAAGTTAAAATAAAAAGACACATAGGGATATTACTCTCAAATCCAAAGCCTAGCACTTGTATATGGGCTTCCCAGGTGTCACTAGTGATAAAGAACCTGCTTGCCAATGCAGGAGACATAGGATACTCTGGAGGAGGGCATGGCAGCCCACTCCAGCATTCCTGCCTGGAGAATCCAGGGACAGAAGAGTCTGACGGGTTGTTACAGTCCACGGATCACAGAGTCAGACACGACTGAGGTGGCTTAGCACACACGCACCACTTGCATGGTGCTTCTTCTCGAAATGTTTAAGTGGCTTTTCATTACGCCTCATGGAACACAGCACAATAACAGACTGTTAGTCTTACTTCAAAAGTTAGGCAACTATAGGGGAGAAGGAAGGCGTGGGAAATAGGGCCTGTAGGGTAGATTAGAAAGACTGGGACTGTTTAGCTGGGAAACAGGAAGGTGGATGAGTAACTTAATAATCATCTTCAAGGGTTATTAAAAGACCAGCTGCTAGCCATTCCACCTGGGGTAGTAGGGAGGAAACTGCAGTGAGAATTTAGTTACAACATTGTGAATAACTTTTTTTTCCCTTTAGCTATAAGGTCTATTAGACACCAAAACATAATACTAAGCAAAATTGTAGACTTTTCTCCTTGAAATTTTCCAGAGTCAGTGGTTGCTAAGCACCACTTCTTGGACCATTAAGATCAACTTGCTTGGAGCATCCCTTACAAATACAGATTCCTGGGACACACTTCAGACCTCCAGAGTTACAGTCTCCAGGGATAGGAACAGGATTTATATATTTTAACAAGGCCCCAGGTGAGTTTTGTGCACAGCCGATTTTGAAAAACCCATGTGTATATAGAATCAGTAAAATTTAACACAGCAAGAATGTATTGAGTGCCCACTTGGTGATCCTACCACCGCTGTTAGCCTCAGGGAATAAAGATAATAAAAGAATGTAGTATAATTTTAGTCCTTGTGGAGCTTTCAGTAAAATAATTAAAGACTAATGATGAATTAGAGCAACTGTTTTGCCTTTAACATAGTGTGATTTGGGGAAAGTTTCTTAATTCCTTTGGCCTGAGGTCCTAAATTGTTAAATTGAAGAGCTGAATAAAATGGTTGTATAAGTTCTTGAGAATCTTTAAAGTAATACAATGCAGAAGAAAGCCATTTTTCAAAAACAACTAAAAGCTAATTAAAGAGAATTAGAGGGAATATCAAGAAGGAGACCAGTTCTTGTGGACAGTACTTACTAGGGAATACCTCAGGGAGAACAGGAGACGTTTAAAATTGCCACTGAAGGATGGATGTGGTAGACATATCTGCTCATATGCACACTGGAGAAGAAGCACCATGATTTCCAGTACTACTATGTACCAAGTACACACATTACACCAGTTAATATCTGTTAAGGCTTGTGCTTTCAAAGTAAGGACAGCATTTAGAGATTTTTGCCATAACTGATATAGGTCTTTTATAAATACTGAATAGCCAGTATTACATCATTTTCCAAGTGGAATAACAGAACTTTCTCTTTCTCAAAAACAGTTCTCATGTTAGCATAGCACGGGGATGGAAAGAAAGAAAAGGGGGAGGGTAGAAAAAGGGAGGAAGGAGGGAAGAAAAGGAAGAAAAAGAGAAAGGAAGAAAAGAAGGAAGGGAGGAAGGGAAAGCAACCTACTTCTTGGTACTCATACTGAGCCCAGAGTCTTCAGCTACACTGGGGCCCTCATGCCCATTCAAGAACACCTCTTAGCCAATTCTAGACAGCTCTAAATTAAATGTAACTTAAATTACATTTAAGTAATAGTTGGGGAGTACACGATACTAAACATCTGAGTCTAGTCTGAGTAAGAGGATGAATGCTCAGTTTTTCATGGCCATTGTTAACATAGTTGGATTTACTGACTGATGGGGAAGTGACAAGAAGGCGGTACATGTAGATTTCAATGATGCATTTTTAAAAGATACTCAGAACACCTTATCTATAAATACAGTGTTTAGCTTTAGAGTTCCTAATCTGTTGAACATTTCCTTATTATGTAGGGTTCATAAGTGGCTCTTGTTTGATTTCGTTATTTTTGTTGTTTTCTGTTCATAGGAAGAGAGGGCTTTCTCAGCTTCTACAGGGCTTGGGTCTCATGGATTTCTGCCTCAAATCTTCATGGCAAAGCTTGATGAAGTGTCCTCATGTTTATCTGTGCATGGTTGACATAAATTCACAAGGCTCCCAGTAGTTAAGAACTTGGACTTAAGTACTAGCTAAAACATACATTCAAATCCTTCTTCTGCCTAAAAAGCTGTGTGATTCTGAGGAAAAGTTATCAATGATGCATATTTAATATTTCATTGATCAAGGATGTCTTATGAGATGTAACCATAGAGCGACTGCCCATCGCATCCAGTATATCAGGTGCTTCCCTGCACTCAGAAGGATACCTCATCTACTCTGGTTACCACAGAAAAAGCTTTAAGGTAACTAAGTTATAAAACTCTGTCTCAACTTAATAATGAATATGCCCTGCCCCATACAATCCTCATAACCTGGAACTTGATATAAAAGTAAAGCTTCTCCCACACCCCCTCCTTCTGGCATGCTTCTGTCTCACACCCTGTAGAGGCAGAAGGGTAGGGGGGCAGCATCTGCTCCATTCCTTCCAAAGCCCTGGGATCTGGGATCAGAGCAAAGTTTGGAGCGGAGGAAAGGAAGCAAGCAGAAAAGTTTCTCTTTGACTGACACTTGCTGGAGACGCAGCTTCCGGGCTCTGTGCAGAAAGACGTTTCATGTTATCTGTGCCCATCGTGGGTCCTTCTGGCTCTACTACCCCTGATTTGGAGTATTTCTCACCTGAATTTTTCTGATGCATCTCTCTGTCAGCCTACCTCTTGCTACTCACACTGAGCCCATAGTCTTCAGCTACACTGGGGTCCTCACACCCATTCATGAAAACCTCTTAGACAGTTCTAGACAACTCCAAACCAATGTTCTTTATTGCATGGCCTATATCTGGTTTAAAGCAGACCACATATACTCTGCTCTACCAGACAGGAAGGATCGTTACTTCTAAAACCACAGGTGTCCATAATCACTCTATCTAGGCTCTTGGGTTTCATGTTTTCAGCTATGACTCAGACATTAGAATGCCGGAAGAATATTCAACAAGCTCTTCAAATGGTTTTCCTAAAGGGCCATGTCTTGGCGTGATGTGAACAGGGGCACCCTCCCCAAGTGCACCCTCAACACGTACGCAGTGCTGGTTTCCAGAACTCTGTCTTCATTCCCCAACTGATGACTGTCTTGTACCCGCAATGAGGAACAGGGCTTGAAAGGGTGTCAGATTATTACCCACTGTTCTGCAATGTTTGTGTCATGGTCTAGAAGCTCATTTTAGAACATGCCTCTGTCAAATCTTCCATTCTAACATTCTGTTACACACATAAAGCTGTTAATACAATACTGTCATGTTGCTAGGAAGGGCAGGATTCACAATAGTGTCGAAATAGTTGTAACAGCATTGTATTATTCATAGAGAAACACACATACATGTGCAGTTTATGACGCCACAATTTAAGAGAGGCACCGGCAAACAAGTGTTTCCAAGACTAAGTTCAGAAAGAGCAAAGTTCACCGAGACGTCAGAGTTGCTTTTTTTTCTTTTTACATGTTGTGGCAGTTATCTGGAGGACACCAGGGTATCATAGGGGGAAAGAGCCCTTTGAAATCAGGTGAAAGCTGAAACAAACATTTGTTTCATGTTACTTCATGAAACAAACAAAATGGCAGCCAAAAGTTTGTTATTAACTGTAATAATGGCTAAATTAAAGCCCCTGTGTTCAGCATGAGACTACTGAGTGGTTCATCCCTACTTTTTTTTCTGTCAAAAACTATTCAAGCTGTCTGTTTCTTGAAGAAATTTTAGTAAAATTAAGCTTGAATAGGTATTTCCCTGGTAGCTCAGCTGGTAAAGAATCTGCCTGCAATGCAGGAGACCCTGGTTCGATTCCTGGGTTGGGAATATCCCCTGGAGGAGGACATAGCAATCCGCTCCAGCATTCATGCCTGGAGAATATCTGTGGACAGAGAATCCCTGTGGACAGAGAATCCTGGAGGGCGACAGTCTGTGGGGTCCCAAAGAGTTGGACATGACTGAGTGACTAACACTTTACTTTTTAAACTTGAATAAAATACTTTTCTTCCTTCCAGCTTCCCTCCTTCCCTTCTTTTCCTTCCTTCTGTTTCCCTTCATCTACTCCTTCATAAGTCATTTAATGCAAAAGCCATGAGGTGAAATGTGTCAGAGTTTGCATCACTCAGAGAAGGAGCTCAATGCTTAAGAGGTGTTCTGGAGTCTGAATGGGTGAGGAAGTTGGCTAGTGGGAGTATGTATGTGTATGTAAGTGGTTATATACATATGTATCTTATGTCTTCTATACACCCACACATACACACACACCGAATGTCTGTTATACATATACGTGCCCTATGTCAATTCAGTTCAGTTCAGTCGCTCAGTCATGTCCGACTCTTTGTGACCCCTACATCCCCTATGTCTGTTGTTACATGTGTATATATTCTTTGTCAGTTATGTCTACACATAACCTATGTTGGTTATTTACACGCACATCCTAGTTCTGCCCACTGAGAGGGCCTGGAAACAGTGACATCTCACAGCAATGAACACATCTGACACCCAGATCTTTGTCTATAAACTATTCTCCGCTGAAAGAAACCAGGAATCCTTAGAAATATGGCTGATTCCACAGGGTTGCAGGTGTTAAAGTTTGAGAAAAGCCTGATACAGTTCGGTGCACCAGAAAGAATGGAAATGCAGAGCACAATGTGGGGCTGAAAAGGGACACAGGAACCAGGGGATGGGCCTCTCACTGCAATAGCCTAGGCTGCCAGTTCAGTTAGAAGCTGCGACGGATTATAGCCCACTGAATAAGTTAAGGACCCATGAGTCTATCCCAATACACAAAGATAAATAAATGGGAAGAATAAAACACTTTTTCTTGTACTAAAATGCCACATAATAAATGGAGAAGGAACAAGGGTGACAGAAAATTGCCATTTGGTAACCACAGGAATTAATTTCTCTAACCAACATTAATGGTATTGAAACTAGTGGGTGAGAGTTAGATATGGAATAGAAATTTGCTAGTCTCAAAATAATACTTATAATTATTAATATAATAATTATATATTATTATAATACTCATAATACTCCATACATGACTACTGGAAAAACCAATTAAGTATTAACCAAATAAGTATTATATAAGTCTCATATAATACTTATTAATTACAGAAGTCTCTGTACAGTGAAGAAACCTGCGGTCACGATCTTAATCAGGTGATCAAAGTTTATATCACCAGTTGTTGGACAAACCGAAACCGTGTACCACTTGTTAGGATACAGTGAGAAAAATACAGTCTCCAATTTTATGTTTTGGTTGAAAATCTATAATCTAAACCTGATTATGAAGAAATACCAAGCAATCATATTGAGTGACAGTCCACAAACTAATTGGCCTGTGTTATTACAAAGTCTCCAAATCGTTAAAGACAAGGTCAGCTGAGGAACTGGTCCTGATCGAAGGATACAAAAAATATATGACAATTAAATGTGACATGTGATTCTGGAATGGACCTTTCTGCTACAAAGAACATTTATGGAAATTAGATGTACTTGGAAAGAGTTTGTGAAATTAGAGTCCTTGGAAAGGGTTTATGAAATTAGGTGCTAGTACTGTATCAGTATTAATGTCTTCATTCTGGAGGCTGCATTGCAGTGATGCTGGAGGAAGCTTGTGTTCATAGGACTTATTCACCCATGTTCGGGTGATCGGACACCGTGTTCACAACTGACTCTCACGCACTGCAGGGAATTAAAAACATTATCTTCCTACTATTGTCGCAAATGTCTGTAAGTTTGAAACAACTTCCAAAAAACGTCCTTAAATAGAAGAAGTTACACAGATACTTTCTCTAATGCTATCAATTACAGATTGCTCCAAGCCAACTAAAACATTGCCTGATGACATGTAGTTACAGAAGGGGGAGCTTTTCCAGATTATCCATGTACACAATTCATTCTCATGCACAAAATACTCTGGTAACTTGCTTCATATTGCATGCAGTGTACTGAGCATTTAATAAAGAGGAAAAATTATTAAAGTTGCCTAATATACATTGAAAATGAGGTCATGGTTATATCTTCAAATAGTTTAAGTACTTTTTAATGGAAGAGTGATCACATTTATTTCCATAGGCACAGAAGAGAAACCAGCTAATGGAAGACAGAGGTTTCCAATGCTGATTCAAGGAGGTAGAATCTTAACTGGGTAAGTGGGATTGACATACACATACTACTATGTATAAACTAGACAACAAATTAGAACCTCCTGTGTATAGCCCAGAGAAATCTACTTAATATTCTGTAATGATCTCTTGATGAAAGTGAAAGAGGAGAGTGAAAAAGCTGGCTCAAAACTCAACATTCAGAAAACTAAGATCATGGCATCCAGTCTCATCACTTCATGGCAAATAGATGGGGAAACAGTGACAAACTTTATTTTCTTGGGCTTCAAAATCACTGCAGATGGTGACTGCAGCCATGAAATTAAAAGAAGCTTACTCCTTGGAAGAAAAGCTATGACCAACCTAGATAGCATGTTAAAAAACAGAGACATTACTTTGCTGACAAAGGTCCATCTAGTCAAAATTATGGTTTTTCCAGTAGTCATGTATGGATGTGAGAGTTGGACCATAAAGAAAGCTGAGCACTGAAGAATTGATGCTTTGAACTGTGGTGTCAGAGAAGACTCTTGAGAGTCCCTCGGACTGCAAGGAGATCAAACCAGTCAATCCTAAAGGAAATCAGTCCTGAATATTCATTGGAAGGACTGATGCTGAAGCTGAAACTCCAGTTGTTTGGCCATCTGATCCAAAGAACTGACTCCTTGGAAAAGACTCTGTTGCTGCGAAAGATTGAAGGCAGGAGGAAAAGGGGATGACAGAGGATGAGATGGTTTGATGGCATTACTGATTCGATGGACATGAGTTTGAGCAAGTTCTGGGAGCTGGTGATGGACAGGGAAGCCTGGTGAGCTGCAGTCCATGGCGTCACAAAGAGTTGGACACGACTGAGTGACTGAGCTGAACTGAATGACATATATGGGAATAGAATCTAAAAAAGAGTAGATATGTGTATCTGTATAAGTGAGTCACAACGCTGTACAACAGAAACTAACACAACACTGTAAATCGACTATAAGTTGCCCGATTTCTGAAATCTCCTCAAGCTGAAATACTTAGCATCTCTTCCCCGGTGCTTCAGCAGTAAGGTATCTGCAATGCAGAAGCTGCAGGAGACACAGGTTCGATTGCAGAGGGAACGATCCCCTAGAGGAGGGCATGGCAACCCAGTCCAGTATTATCACCTGGAGAATCCCCATGAACAGAGGAGCCTTGCAGGCTACAGTCCGTAGGGTCACAAAGAGTCAGACACGACTGAAGCAACTAAGCATGCACACATAGTCCCGTGAACAATGAAAGGTAGAATTATCTATGTCAGTCAGTAACTCCCTGAGACTCTACTCAAGAAGGCAGAGTCTTAAACATGGACTTTTCAATTCTTGGTGGTGGTAGTTTTGCTAAGTCATGTCCGACCTTGTGATCACATGGACTGTAGCCTGCCAGGCTCCTCTGTCCCAGGCAAGAATACTGGAGTGGGCTGTCATTTCCTCCTCCAGGGCACATTCCAGACTTAGGTACTGAACCTGTGTCTTCTGCATTGCAGGTGGTCTCCGGAATTGCAGGCAAATTCTTTACCACTGAGCCACTAGGGAAGCCCTTTTTATTCTTACTCTGGAATATATCAAAGATGTTCCTATTCTAAGAATAGGCAATAATTTAAAATGTCCTTTTTTCCCCTCTACTGATTCAATAATCATCTCATGTTGATAGCCCTGGCTTCAAGTGGAAGGAAAAAAAGAAGTTTTCTGTACTGCCAACATAACAAAAATAATGAGATTATGGAAGAACACTGACCGTCACTTCATAACTGAAAGATAGGCCTATTAAGGGGGCCCCGCAGGCCTGAAGGAATTGTGTGATCATTTGCACAAATGCTAATTTTGACTTTTTTGGTTCTTCACATGCATAAGCATAAACAGGCTGGGCCAGCGTGACGAACAAGGCACTGTTCCCTCGGGAGGTCTGTGCCTCAGTGAACCAATGCCAGAAGGGCCATTTGCTGGGGTGGGGTGATGGGCTACTCTGCCTTCTCGTGCTCGTGGACAGAACCATCTGGTTGCCAGGATGCTGTGTATACAGAGGAACTATCTTCTTCTCCAAAGAAACCCCATTTCTCTAGACTGTGTACAGTTGTAGCTGTAAAGCCTGGAGCAAATGACTGCTCTTCTCTGGACTGAGTTTCCTCAGTAGTGACATCAGGGATTTGGAACAGACAGGTGAATGTCTCTGAGATGACTTTGCTCGACAGGTAGTATGACATGAGAAAAGGAATTTGGGCTTTTAAGGCAGAGAGACCTGGATTCAAACTCTGCCAGAGCCCCGTGTGGCTCAGCTGGTAAAGAACCCGCCTGCAATGAGGGAGACCTGGGTTCGATCCCTGGGTTGGGAAGACCCCCTGGAGAAGGGAAAGGCTACCCACTCTAGTAATCTGGCCTGGAGAATTCCATGGACTGTATAGGCCATGGGGCTGCAAAGAGCCGGACACAACTGAGTGACTTTCAATCACTTGTGAGGTCTTGAGCAAGCTTACTGAGCTCTCTCAGCACAACTTCCCTCAGGTGAAAGTGGGTGAGGTTGATAACCTTCTTTTCAGGGTGTTGAGCAAACTGAGGAATGTTTGCCGCATGGCTGAGTTTTATATATGTTAATTTACTATACAACAATAGGTGTATAATCAAATGATCAAATATTTACATCTATGCACCTAAACCCCCACAAAATCCAGAGAAGATAAACCACACGGTCAAGTCCTAAAGACGTGCTACAGATTTAGCTGAGTGAGAATTCTCTGCCCTGAGTCTGCCCAGCCCCATTAACAGAAGGTTGGCACTCAATAAGTGTTTGTCACATGAATAAATGAACAAAAAGAGCCCGTGGCAGTGCCCATCCTCATAAACAGGAACCCATAGTTTTAATGCAAATTCTAGGAAAATGGAATTTTCAGCAACGGTACTAACTCGCCATCTGCTTTTTCTTCTTTTTCTTAGCTCTTTGTGGTTTGTTATGGTAACTTAGTGGAAGAAATATTTCTCATAAAATACTCTGAGTTCAGTTCATCCAGTCCCATACGGAAAGGCCCTTGGGTCCATGTGCAACCCTAAAGTGCGTTTCTTATAAGCATCCACTAAAATAAATAATTCAGGGCTTGCCCTCAGCCACACATGAAAATGCCTTCATTAAATCCAATGGAGAATGTAAATGTAGTGGCAGAACATGAAAATATATATATATATATTTTATATAACTTCTCTCAAACTCTTTTGGGAAAGATAATGAACTATAATGGCAAGGAATATTCTAATTTTCTCAGGCAGGAAAAAAGAGAACTGAATGAGATGGGGAAAAAATGGACTTAAAAAATGGTACCGTATTTGATGTTTTTTTTTTTAAAAAAAAAATCAAGTAAAAGGCCACAAATTGGATGGAATAGCTTTTGTTAATGCTGAAACTTGCAGGGACAGTTAGAGCTCATTAAGAGGTGATGGGAACTATGCAGATGAGATCACATTTGGTAATTGGCTGGTTCTGAATCCATTAGAAAGGTTATAGGGTGGTTTGGGTGGGTTATGTTTTATAAAGGAATGATTAGAAGTATATTAATGGGCCAATGGGTTATGAGGCTGGGATTGGTTTAGTGATATAATGTCTAGTTTAGCATTAGGCTTGGGACAAGGTTATATGGACAAGATTAAATTTGGGGAACAGGTCAGCTATGATCATATTAGGTGGGTTATAGGGTTACAAAAATTGTCTTGTGTTTGATGGCAATGAGAAAACGAGAATTTAATTAGACTTCACTTGCATCCTTAGCATTGGTAACATGCCAGTGCATTTACATGTAGAAGCGGCTTTCCAGAAGGTATGTGGGTTCTGGACTAAGAGCCCCCAGGAGCCCAGATGGTAATCCAAGCCCCTAATTCTCAGCAAACTTAAGGGTTTTGCTGGCATGTTACACCAAGATGTAAGGAAACGCATGCCGGGGAGAGGGAAGAGCTGAGGTAGGTGGCAAACTTTGCTCAGGAGTGGGTTCAAGAGGAGATAGCATTTGAGTAGAGACGCAGACAGCTGAATACACACTTGTTACGGAAGGAGTAAGGGAAGGTTGAAAAGGCAGTCTAGGAAGAGGCTGCATTCTGTGAAAATGTTTGAGCATGATAGACCAGTGTCTTCAAGGAACTCAGAGGTCCTATGTGATCTGTGTTGGGGAGAGCTGGGAATAAAAGAACGAGAACTATGCTGGTGTGTGCGTCCGTGTGCAAAGTGAAGGACAAGAGAGGTCAGCTGGGGCTGGGGTTTGAAGGAAAAGTGGTTATAGGCTGGGCTAGTAAATGCGGACTTGATCCTTTCTCCCAGTCTGTCCCCAGATGTATTCCACAGCAAGTAAATAAGTGCCCAAAATGATTTTTAAAAATGACTCTGTATTTTGGACTCAAATATATTTGCTAATGCTACATTTTACATTCTCAGCCTCTACCTTATCTGTAGATGTTCAATTCTCTTTAGAATTTTAAATGTTCAGTTACAAAATGTGATTCCTTACTCCACCATGTTTTAAACTTTTTTGATCACGGGTATCTTTTTACCTACTCCAACCTTAAACAGAATGGTTATTAAAATCCCTTTGAATGAGTGTTCTAAGGAAAATACTTTGGGAAAAGGCTGTACTAGAAAAAGAGAAGTTCTTATAACAAAGACTAAGAAATAAGACACAAGGATATTCAATTTTCTCATTTTATAAAGAAAACATAATGATCCTGGAAAGATAAGTTACAGTAAAGACAATGAAAAAAAAATATTGATGTTGGACAGTCGATTTGAATTGCTACTACTAAGTAGGCATATGACCTTGAGAAAATTCATTCTCAGGATGTCTCAGTTTTCTTAAGTATATGATTAGGATAAAAAGGGAATTTAAGGCTATTAAATAAGATAATGCATGTAATGATGAACACAGTACCGTGCACATAATAAGAACTTGATTGATGTTAATAGTTGCAATAATCTTAACCTTCACCACTGCCTCAGGTGCTCTGGTATTCTCGGTTCAGCCTAAGTTCAAGTGCGGGAGCTCTTACCCAGAGGAAGTCCAAGGTTTCCCTTTAATCTACTGTCATCTTTAAGGGTGTTATAAGGAGACCGCTTTACAAGATAGACCACGGCTGCTATAAGAGTAAAGCTCCTGGGCTGGATGTCGTTTTCCCTCTTGGCTGTTGGAGTCTAAGGGTGACTGATGTTAACTGAATGAGCTGTTCATATACAAAGTCTAAATATTTAACAGAAAAAAAGAAGACTTCTGAGTTGCAAACATCCTAGCTTCATGAGAGAGGAGCCACCAGCTGACAAGGATGTGGAGCCAAGAAAGATGCTAAGCTCAAATCATGGATTTTCCAGAGATCCTGAGGCCACCTCTATGCTCATTTCTTTGTGGACAGCCACCCCAGCTATGGGCTATTTTCTCATTTTTGAATATTTGCCTGATGTTCAGACTTTAAAATATCCCTCCCTAAGCCTCACCAGATTTCTTGGATATAATGTTCTTAATTTAAAAGAAAAAACAAAAAAACAACTTTTTTTTTTCCCTCTCAAAATAGCCCTTGATGGAATATCAGAAAGATCCTGGATATAAACTAAGTTCAAATAATTGGTAACAGTTAGAGTGGCTTCCCTTTTCTTCTAGGGGTGGTGGTGGCGGTTTATTGCTCTGTCGTGCCCAACTCTTTGTGACCCCATAGACTATAGCCACTAGGCTCCTCTATCCATGGAATTTCTAAGGGTTGGTTGGGTTATTCTGCAGGAAAAAAAAAAAAAAAACATTTGTTTAAGTCTGACCTGTCCTTCTGGGAGACAGTGAAGGAGGGAGATCTGAATTCTGTCCTGGATAAGTACCCTGCTCACTTCCAACCCCCACAACTTCTCTGAAATTAGAAGCTAAGTTTCTTCATCAAAGCAGATGGAAAATTCAAATCGCTCCTCACTATCATTACTTTGGGTTCAATAATATAGAAGGAGAAACGGATTCCTCTCACCTGCCCTTTTTCTTTTCCTCTTTTAAATCTTTTTGCTTTTCCTTTGTTGGATGCTCATTGGTTTTCTCTTTGACACTCACAATACTTTACACATCTCTGCATTTGGCTTTGGTTTGTGTTTTTTGTTTGCATGTTGTTTGTTTTTTACCGTGGTTGGGATGATTGAATTTGTATCCCTCCAAATTTTCACCTGCTCCAAGACATACTCTTTTTCTCTGCCTGCTCCTTTCCTGGCCCAGTTCTCAAGGCTAAACAGCTATACCAGAAATGACTGTTGGATGGATGTACACATCAATAAAGGAATTTTCGAAAAAAAGAAGGAAAGAAAAACTCTCAATAGTGAGCTTTACTGCTCCCAACTTGTAACAAGAGGGCTGAAGCAACTAATAGCTAGTGTCCGTTCCAATAAAGACACTACATTCTGTGCTTAAAAACAAACAAAAACATTATAAATTATCTTTAGCAGAGCTAATTGAGTAACTTGTCTTTATTTCCTTGTAAATGAGAATCCAATCAGCTCTGTTTTTTAATGTTTGAAAACAGGACTTGTTTGCATGCTACATCGGAAGCTGGAGTGAATTTCTTTCCCTGTGTTAGAACTCTGAAAGCAAGGCGTCTGGATGAGGACAACGAACAGACCCTTAACTATGAAATCACAAGCGGGTGGCACCGTAATAAGCAGGTGTATTTATAAGGCAGGAACGACTTCGCCGGCAAGACCGTCTTCCCTCACCTCCCACTGCGTTACTGCTTCCTCCCGAAGCCAGCAGCTTGCGCGCCGCTAATTAACGCACCAGGCAAGGCGGGCGGCGGGCCAGAGGGAACAGCCCGCCGTTTTCCCCGTGATCCTCTGCGCTTCAGTGTCTGGACTCCGGGACTCATTCTGCTTGACTTCTCTCCCCGCTCCCCATTCCACACAGGGCACATACCCCCATGCTCACACCTCCAGGAGAAGAAGGAGAGGGCTCTCCAGAGGGGAGAGAGCGAGGGGACCATCTGTGAGGTTTGCAAGGCAGAAACCTGTCGGCTGACTCGGGAGCTGGACTGAGTGTTAAAGAAGCACGAACATTGCTAAACACGATCCAGAGCTTCCTAAGGAAACCTCATCTTGGTGTTCCCAACGCAGCACGCCTTCCCACTCCAGGGTACTTTCCCCCCGGAAGTAAGCCCAGGCCACTCTGCATCCACACAAGCCCAGGTGATTTTCTCCACCATCCACGTTTCAATGTCCAGCACTACTTCCTCCAGATTAAGTCATTATCGTCTCTCACCCTAATTCCTCTCATAGCCTCCTTCCCCATTATGCAATCGCAAAATTTCGTTTATAGAAATCCAGTTCTATTTTGGATGCCCCTACTTCACCCTTGCTGCTTAAAACTTTCTCTTCTTCCTCTTAATCTTATGATTGTGTTTAGTTGCTAAGTCACGTCCACCTCTTTGCAACCCCGTGGATGATAGCCCACCAGGCTCCTTTGTTCATGGGATTTCCCAGGCAAGATACTGGAGTGGGTAGCCATTTCCTTCTCCAGGAGATCTTCCTGACCCAGGGATCGAACCCGTGGCTCCCGTCACATCTCCTGCATTGCAGGCAGATTCTTTAACCGCTGAGCCGCTGGGAAACCCAGTGATATCTATTTTACGATAGAACCCTAAATTCCTAAGGACACTCAGTCCCCTGCATGGCCTTGCCTGTAACTTCCCGGCTCCCTCTCATGCTGCCTCACGCCTCAGTCAGCATGAGCCGGTTCTCCCGTGCAGACCAAGCTGTGTGATGCTTCAGGACCTCCACACATGCTAGTCCTTCTGCCCCAAACCTTCTTCTTCCAACTTTTTACCTGTCAGCCTACTCTTGCTGCAGGATATCACCAGTAACACTGAATTCATCGACCACCTCCACCCACCAATTTCCAGTCAGTCTCCCCATTTATATTCTAACATTTCAGTCTTTACTCTTATTTCTATAGCATTGGTCACAGTTTGTGGTTACACACCTATCTGCTTACGTAGCAACATAGGTTTCTTTTACTAGACCAATGGTTGTCTACCAGAGGTGATTTGATACTCCGGGGACATCTGGCAAAGCCCAAAGATGCTTTCGGTAGTAAAAACTGGGGGTGAGGAGGCGTACTACAGGCAAATAATAGATAGAGGCCAGACAAGCTGCCGAACAACCTACAGCACGTGACTGCACCCCACACTGAAGAATCACCCGTCTCCAAACGGCGAGAGCTGAGAAGCCCTGCCGTCGACCACAAGCTTCCTGGCACAAGCAGAAAGCACGCCCGTCTTATTAAACATCCCTGGGTCTCTGTTTCTTTAACATAGACAGTGTTTAATAGGTGTTGATTAAATGAGCAGTTGGATGATGACATACACCACATTCCAAACACAGGCCATTCACTTGCTGATTAATCACCTACTAAACATCATGATATATGAGACCATGTGTTTCTCATATTTCAGTGGGAAATATGAAGAGCCTATGCTATCAGGGGATTTAGATCTAGAGGAGGAATAAGAAAGTAAATTATAAGTTAAAACTGGGGGAGATTTTAATGCATCACACATTATAAGAAACTATTTCATCAGTTGGATGGCATAAAGGATGCTTTCTTAAAAATGCACATGAGTCTTTCATTCACTCAATAAATATTCATTGAGGACAAGATGGTAGCGATGCAGGCATGAGCAAGACAGATAGGACTCCTGCCCTAATGGAGGAAAGGAAGGTGTACGTTAAAAGGTATATGTAAATCAACAAGATCATTACCGTTGAGCTACGTGCTATGAAAACACTAAGGGGATGAGAAAGCACAATGGACAGAGGCCACTTTAAATAGAATGACCAGACCAATCCTCTCTGAGGTGGCATTTTATATGATGTTTGGATATGATTGTGAGCTCATGTGCTTATGAACTTAATGAAAATTGGGCAGATACATTAAAGAGTGTATAAAATCACTTTCCAAACAAAGGAAACATGATATGCAATGTCTCAGATATAGGAGAGACCTTGCACATGAGAGGGAGAGAGGGGCTGTTAATGAGCCTAAGATCCAGTGGGATCCAGGGAAAACCACAATGAAACAAAGCTGAAGATACAAAGAAGAAAACTGTGAACCTTCTCCAGGCCATAGCAACATGCACAGGTTTTTATCCTAAAGAAAAAAGTGAAACATGTTTTAAATGATCGCTCTGGCTGTTTCATGAGCAGAAGTGGGAAAGAGTAGAAACAGAAGTCTGTTAGTGAGCCAGGGCAGTGGTCCATGTGAGAGGGGAGGATGTCGTCGAGGTGGTGGTACAAGTCGGAAACAAGAGAAGCAAATGGACTTGAGACATTTTTCTGAGTTGTGATAGACAGGAGTTTGTGACTTAAATTTTTGAAGTGGGAGGAAAATGAAAACTTAAGATAACATCTAAATCTAAGGTTGGCCAGAACAGTTGAGTGCAGGAGGTACTGTTCAAGCAGGAAAGATGGAGGGACAAAAGATGTTTGCATGCATTGTTGGGTCGTGGCCAAGGGCTACAGATTGGACACGGTACAACCGCAACATTAAGCGTGAAAATCACAATAGCTCCCACAGTACTCATTATATATCAGATACTCATGGATGCCTTTTAGACTTTGGCTGTTCTAATCTTCAGGATAACCGGGTGAGTGTTGTGACACATTTCCTCATTCACCAAAGGAAGACATCAAAGTAACCAATCTTGGGTGACACTGCCAAGGATCATGGAAGTGGATATACAAACAAAACGGCTCTATAGATAGATTTATTGTTCAGAATATAAAGTTCTAAGCTGATTTTGAATGCTCTAAATTCTCCAAGTTAGGCTTCAACAGTACGTGAACCGAGAACTTTCAGATGTTCAAGCTGGATTTAGAAAAGGTGGAAGAACCAGAGATCAAATTGCCAACATCTGTTGGATCATAGAAAAAACAAGAGAATTCCAGAAAAAAAATCTTCTTCTGCTTCATTAACTACACTAAAGTCTTTGACTGTATGGGTCACAACAAGCTGGAAATTTTTAGAGATGAGAATACCAGATCATCTTATCTGCCTCCTGTGAAACCTGTGAGCAGGCTAAGAAACAACAGTTAGAACCAGACTTGGAACAACAGACTTGTTCCAAACTGGGAAAGGAGTATGTCAAGGCTGTATATTGTCACTCTGTTTAATTTAAATGCAGAGTACATCAGGTGAAACACTAGGTTGGATGAAGCACAAGCTGGAGTCAAGATTGCCGGGAGAAATATCGATAACCTTCGGTATGCAGATGACACCACCCTTATGGCAGAAAGTGAAAAGGAACTAAAGAGCCTCTTGATGAAGGTGAAAGAGGAGAGCAAAAAAGCTGGTTTAAAACTCAGTATTCAAAAAACAAAGATCATGGCATCCAGTCCCATCACTTCATGACAAATAGATGAGGAAACAACGGAAATGGTGACAGACTTTATTTTCTGGGGCTCCAAAATCCTTGCAGATGGTGACTGCAGCCATGAAATTAAAAGACATTTGCTCCCTGAAAGAAAAGCCATGGCAAACCTAGGCAACATATTAAAAAGCAGAGATATTACTTTGCCGACAATGGTCCATCAGGTCAAAGCTATGATTTTTCCAGTAGTCATGTATGGATGTGACAGTTGGACCATAAAGAAGGCTGAGCGCCAAAGAATTGATGCTTTTGTTTTTTTTTTTTTTTTTTTGAGGAAAGTGAAACTTTCATGATAGAGGTTGGAAAATCAAAAGTGTGACAACAATTAGCTGTGGATTACGAGACAATGAACTGAACTATAATTCTCTATTTCCACATAAGAAAGCTTTTCCCAAATGTAAATTGGTCAGATGCTGGAACTGGGTTTCTAAAGGAGTNGCGGAGCAGGATATGTTTCAGTTGTGTTTTCTTTTGATAGATTCTTTCAACAGACAATCTTTTCTTAGCATCTTCATTTTTCTTTGTTTTGCTGACTTGCATATTTTCATTTACAGGCTGTAGTGGCGACACCTCCATGGTGACGGTCGTGAAGAGGCTCGAGAACCCTGAAAGTGACTAAACCGGTGGGACCCTCGAGACAATCACGGAGCAAGCTTCTTCTCCACAGACGCACGTCGGTTAGGAGAGAGCTTCCACTCTTAATTGCTATATTTCAAGTGCTAGGCACAGCCTTGCACATTTTAGGTCCAGGATAAATACTTTTTTCTTTTGTGGAGGTAGTGGGTGGTGGTGGTAGGGAGAGTAGCAGGTATGCATTAAATTGTGGCATTTCATCTTTATGGTGAGAACTGTGGTGTTGAAGAAGACTCTTGAGAGTCCCTTGGTGTGCAAGGAGATCCAACCAGTCAATCCTAAAGGAAATCAACCCTGAATATTCATTGGAAGGACTGATGCTGAAGTTCCAATATTTGGGCCACCTAATGTGAGGAGCCAAATCATTGGAAAAGACCCTGATGCTGGGAAAGATTGAGGGCAGGAGGAGAAGGGAATGACAGAGGACGAGATGGTTGGATTTCATCACCAACTCACTGGATGTGAGTTTGAGCGAGCTCTGGGGGATGGTGAAGGACAGGGAAGACTGGCGTTGCTGCAGTCTATGGAGTCACAAAGAATCAGACACAACTGAGTGACTGAACAACAGCAAGCTGAAGACATCCAATTGTAAACTGTCAAGAGTTCGGATGATTATGAAATTTCATGGCTCTGTAGAAGAGAATATAAGCAAAAAAAGCCTTTCTGCTTTGATAATTTGATTAACAATGTAAACAAAGATAGAAAATGAATGTCTTATTTTGATGGCAAATTCATATTCTGTACTAGTGAAACATTTGGACAGTGTCGTGAATCTTATGATTTTCAGGGCTTTAAATGCCAAGCAAAGTAACTGTTTCTTGTAGGTGTTCTGGGCTATGTGAGAGTCTTTGTGGGGGAAAAAAAAAATAAACATGTCAGAATGAAGTGGTGCTTCAAGATGGTAGATCAGGTGGTAGCAGGTGGAACAGTTAAGAGCAGGTAGTGAATAGAAGTTTTGAAATCATTGAAAAGGCAAGCACAATACCAAATTTCCTCCCGGGGACAAGGAATAAAAGAACAGAGTAAACAATACATGGTGTTAGCGAGGTGGGCATCACAAGGGGCCAATAAATTCATTTTAGCTGAACAGTCCTATTTCCCTGGGGATTCTGTCTCTCAAAATGGTATTTCTCCTTCATGCCTCCAATGTGTCCCTTCTCTTTCACTTTTCTTAAAGATACATGATTTAAGAGCTGTTGGGATTTTGTCAAAGGAAACATTCTCAGAGTTTCAGGTTCTCAAAAAATGGAGCTTGGATGAGAATTTTGGCATAGATACGATGTAGTATGTATAATCTTTGCACTTAGACTTGAAAATCTAAATTATGCACATTTAAAATCTTCAAACACTTAAAAAATATATTCTTCAGTGTCTAAACAGTTGCTGCTACCTCCTTTTTTTTTTTTCAGAATAATCCTTATATGAAGCTTCTCTGAATAATGTGAAAAAAGGTGACTAATATTTACCTTCTATATTTTAGGTTGTTATGTTATAGCTATAACTACCTTCAGTGGCAATTAAGTTGTTTGTATATATAACACAACTGACTTCTCTGAATATGGGAATTCCTCATCCGACCACAAAGCTTGCCCAATAATCATATTGTTGAAAACATGAGCCCTATAGCCACATTTTTGAGAGTTTAAATACCAGCGTCCATGTTATATATGCATATGTGCTTAGTCATTTCAGTCGTGTCTGATTCTTCGTGACTATGGACTGTAGTTCACCACATTCCTTTGTCCATCGAATTCCCCAGACAAGAATACTGGAGTGGATTGCCGTGCAGTCCCATAGGGGATCTTCCCGACCTAGGGATCAAGCCTGAATCTCTTGCATCTCCTCTATGGTAGGCAGATTCTTTATCACTGAGTTGCTGGGAAAGCCCTCTATCCTATGTATAGGGGCATAAACTTGCACAAGTAATGTAAACAATCTTGGCTTCCTTTCTTCATTAAAAAATGGAAGTATTAATAGTTAATGATGAGGATTAAGAGTTAAAAAAATGTTAGCTGTTTAGTACATTGTCTATTATATTACATTAAAAAGTCTGTTTATTGAATCTCATATATAATTAGAGAAGATCAAAAATATTGGTATTGTTGGAAAATGGTATGCAGTAATGTGAGTTACTTAAGGAAGTGATTTTGAAAGTTGTATGATTCAAAGAGGTTGAGAAATGTTGAGAGAAGTATGGTTATATTGTTGATCCAGCTCCATACTGAAGGAGAGACATAGAGTTCAGAGGGAGATAAGAATCTAGGTCCTACATGGTGTGTTCCGTGAAACAATGGTCAGTATGTGATATTAATGAGTAGTAAGGGGGGCTGAGAGACCAGGATTCTGGTCAAAGTGTATATGCACATACTATGAGACTTGATACATTCATAACTAGGAACTCAAATATTTTTTTTAAAAACATTTGAGCATTTTGGGGAGGGACAGGTCACTTATATAAGACACTAAAAATATCCATTAATCAGTAGAATGTACAGTTGGAGATTGTGAGACGCAAAGGAGAGCTTTTTGTAAGAGAGCAAGAGAAAGATTTGTAATAGAAGCAAAAATAAGTTAGAGAGTGGTGACATCACCTCGGAGACCACAAGGTGAGAACTAATAAACCAGCTCCAAAGAAGAAGTGTTGTCAGGGGAGAGTTGGTTTCAGAAACAAAAGAAGGTGAGGGAACATTCTGTGAGAAGGTTTCTGACATAAAGGAGACATTTATAATGGAGTTGAGGTTATAACTGGCACAGAAGTAAGAGTCAAGGGATATTTCAGAAAGCAGGAGGCACAGATTATTGTAAACAAAAGTGCACAGTAAGATGTGTAGCTGTGTGTGTGGCAGGGGAAGAGCGGTGAGAGGGCTTGGATTTTGATGGTGGACAAGCATGCCCCTGCCCTGATCGCCCTTTAGATTTCAGAACCACTGAATCGAGATCCCAAGTGCTTCTGGAAGTAAAGAAGTGGCTTTCTAAGTCTCTAAAGAAATTGGAAGTGGATTTAATAAGGAAAAATCATTATACAAAATAAAGTGAGGGCTCAAAGTCCCCTTCACTAAAACGGATATTCAGGATGAATGTAAGCAGTAAAGAGTTGAGGACAGTTTGAAGGATTAAAGTACCATTTCCAAAAGCCTTGAAAGTGAAGTGAAGTTGCTCAGTCATGTCCAACTTTTCACGACCGCATGGACTGCAGCCTACCAGGCTCCTCCGTGCATGGGATTTTCCAGGCAAGAGTACTGGAGTGGGGTGCCAGATGTTATTTAAAACAGTGAACTTGGAAGTCAGATTGTCTGGACTCGAATCTTGATTTCATCCCTTTGTAAGGTGTGGTCTTGGGTACAGGGAGTTTGCCTCATGAAACTTCCATTTCCACATCTATAAAGTGGATATAATAAAAATACTAACAAAATAACTTCATTCTCGTAACTTGTGTAAAACCATTCTTGGCAAATAGTAAGTAGAACAAAAATATGTGTTAAAGTACACAAAAACATACACATACATAACAAGTGCTTGAGTTTGGACAAATTGTATGTTTCCCAAGTCTCAGTTTTCAGATCTATGACATAGAAGGAAAAAAAATAATATATATATACCTCCACTAAGTGTGATGATTAAATAAAAATTGAGTGAGATGAACCAAAGAAAGTACTTAGTACCATATCTTACACATAGTGGTCAAGTAGTGTCTTCAGTTATTTGTTATTATGACTACTATCAATAGTGATAGTATAAACCTTTATAAAATCACAGTATTTCTTTGAATATAAGGTTTGGGGGCTTCATAAAAAGTATAGAAGAAATCATGAGGAAGAACTAAAACATACATTTTTTTCGTATTTTTATAAAGTGAGCTGCTGCCTCAACTGATATTTTTTTCTAATAATCCACTGCCATTTATTAACATCATAACCAAAATAAATATACATTAAATGTGAAATAGATAGCTATAAATACATATACTTTTACCAGAAAGCAGGGCTCTAAGAACAAAAAAATTATGTTTTAGTGGCAAGCAGGATATTTATGCAAACATCAGAAGGTTACTCAGGTGTGCAAATGGAGATGACAGGCACAGTGAAAATAGATTAAATATGCACTTCGTACCTAATACATACTAACCAAGAAAACCAGTATTTGCTCAACTCCTTTCCGCAGGGCATGGCCTGCCCTTGATCAAAACAACCATCTTCACGTTTCAGCAGCCGGGAGTTTCCATGGGATGTGCACTGTGTCTTGGCCACTCTGATGGACATTACCGCTTCAAGTTTTTAAAACATAGTAGAGATTTAATAAATATTTGATAAACACAAGTGTTCATAAAGAGATGAGAAGTCTAAAAGTGGCTACCTTCTCCATAGGAAATGCACAGCACAGATGAAGACTATACATTTCAAGGCTTCCCTGGCAGTCCGGGGGTCAAGAATCTGCCTTGCAGTGCAGATTTCGTCCTGGTCTGGAAAGATCTCACACGCTGTAGAGCAGCTAAGCCTGTGTTTCACAACTAGACAGTGCTCTAGAGCCCATGAGCGGCAACCGTACTACACCTGTCTGCAAGCCTAGAACCTGAGCTCCGCAACAAGAGAAGTCACTGCGGGATCCCACACACCATAACAAGAGTAACCCCCACTCACTGCAACTGGAGAGAGCCTGCGTGAAGCAAGAAAGGCCCACCACGGTCAAAAGATAAAATCTTAAAAAATCATCCATTTTGATAATCAATTCACATGTTGGTGACATTAATCTATAATATTTTATAATTTATAATTCTAAGGCTTTATGAAAACACTGTGTAATTGTTTTAAATTCCCTTTGTTTGAAAAAAGATGAGCTAATCACAATTCTGGTATTATTAGTTATTTCTTTCCTAGAAAACATTGGGACTTCCTTTTCCATCCATAAGACCAAATTCTCAAAATGCTTTTTGCCACCCTAAATGTAAATTTCAGTTCCTCCTGTATGTCTTGGTGTGTTTACGACAACATTGTCCAGCCCATTCTCCCATTCTCTGATAAGTAGGTCCTATAATATGTTCTATTTGTTAATGATGGCTCCCTCCTCCCCGCCCCCCAGCCATTTGTTCATCTGTATAATATCAATGTTTGTCTTTACATACTGCTGGGTTGTTAATTTTTGAATCCTACAAAAATACTTAAAGTTTTCCCTAGTCTGCTTTTAGTCCATTTCCTTCATTTAAAATAGGTTGTTAAAATTCAAGATGTCTTGTAACAACTCCTCCTGCAATTAAGAAACAGACGTGTGTCTGGATGTATTAGCAGGAGAAAAAAATAATTCAGGAAACAGCTGTAGTTCAGAAAGGAGCAATTTTGCTCTGTCCCTGGTACTGAATGTGATTTTCCAGAGTATGGCAAGGCATTAATTGCTTGTCCAAGAATCCAAACAGAATTTGATTCCTACAAACCACATGAATCAGTCCAGAATATATAACAGAAAAAAAAAGAATGTATACAAAGATTAAAAGTAGAGTATATACCATTTTATTGCATTGAAATGTATGTGACAGTTTTATTCATTATTTTTTTTCCTTATGTAAGTGGAAATGCTTTAAGTAATGCAAACAGATATAACATTTGATTTCCATCATTTGGGCTAAATGTGTCTTTACAAGTACTGAATGTTCCTCTATTGACTAAGCTTCTAGCTTAGTGCCTGAGCTTATAATACTTCCTGGTCAAATAAAGCATATATTCAAAGAGATTTTACTTATGGCAAAGGCACTTGTTGAGGACCTAATATATGTAACACATTATACCATATATTGCTGCGTTTCACATGTGCTTAGTTGCTCAGTTGTAACTCTCTGCAACCCATCGGACTGTAGTCCACCAGGCTCCTCTATTCATGGGAATTTTCAGGCAAGAATACTGGAGTGATTGCCATTCCTCTGCAGGGGATCTTCCTGACCCGGGGATGGAACCTGCGTCTCCTGTGTCTCCTGCATTGCAGGCGGATTCTTTTGCCTGCTGAGCCATCAGGAAAGCCCTATATATTGTTGAAGACATATTTAAAAGTTACAATAAATATTAATACTAATTTTTAAAAAATGCATACTTTGTACTTTGTGGAGAAGGCGAGCAACTGCAATATCCTTAAATCTATTTACAAATACTTCAATTCAGTTCAGTCGCTCAGTCGTGTCCACCTCTTTGCGACCCCATAAATCACAGCACTCCAGGCCTCCCTGTCCATCACCAGCTCCCAGAGTTTACTCAAACTCATGTCCATCGAGTCTGTGATGCCATCCAGCCATCTCATCCTCTGTTGTCCCCTTCTCCTCCTGCCCCCAATCCCTCCCAGCATCAGAATCTTTTCCAATGAGTCAACTGTTCGCATGAGGTGGCCAAAGTACTGGAGTTTCAGCTTCAACATCAGTCCTTCCAATGAATACCCAGGACTGATCTCCTTTAGAATGGACTGGTTGGATCTCCTTGCAGTTCAAGGGACTCTCAAGAGTCTTCTCCAACACCACAGTTCAAAAGCCTCAATTCTTCAGCGCTCAGCCTTCTTCACAGTCCAACTCTCACATCCATACATGACCATTGGAAAAACCATAGCCTTGACTAGACGGACCTTTGTTGGCAAATACAGGGATTTGAGATTCTGAGTGTCAGACTAATCACGTTCTGACTTGAGACTCTGATGCAAATTCTGAAAAAACCTGTTTTAAAACTTATGGTAATGGCAACCCACTCCAGTATTCTTGCCTGGAGAATCCCATGGACAGAGGAGCCTGGTGGGCTACAGTCCATGGGGTCACAAGAGTCGGACACGACTAAGCGACTAAACCACCACCACAGTGCTTGACAAAATGCTACATAATCCTATCAGGATGTAGGAACAGGAGAGAAGCAGAATGGAGAGAAAGATTTACATCCAATCAAATGTGTGGAATTTGTCTGCAAAAAGGCAGATAGGATATGTGGATACTCCAGTGAGATCAAGTGGCTTAAGGAACGTTCGATGGCTACGGCTGCCTTACCCATGGGTTCTTTCACTTTGAATTATTCCACTATGAAACCCTCATCTACTGGATGAAGAGAGAGAATGACAGAGAGAAGAGAAACATCTTTGCCTGGCCTAAACTTTGTGGAGAGGCTATTGCACGTAGGTTGGGCAGGCCCTAAATCACTCTTTCAACTCACTGCCCACCACCATGGAGACCACAGCGCTTTCTTCCTCCAAGATGCTGTAGCCACAGAAAACGCCCACAATACGTTTCCAAGGGTGTACTCATAAGGGTCTGAATAAATGCTCCTTCCCTCCAGCTATTCTGCTGAACTTTAATTTCTAAACACACACACACACACACACACACACACACACACTCCACCAAACTAACAAACCCAAAGTAATATTGCCAGGAATAGTCATTAAAATCAGAATGTTCTAATTTACAGCTACCAGTGTTAATGTGTGAAGGTTGACCTCTGTGAACTTTATAATTAACATCTTTAACAAGGAATTACTCTGAGTATATATTTTCCTTGGACTTTATAGTGTGACCTTTTCTTTTATCTTCTGGGCTAATTTTTTTTTTTTTTTAATACAAATGACCCTGCTCTGTAACTTAGAGTGCTCAACTTGAAAAGCCATATATCAGGATTCCAAAACATCTTTTCCATATGCTGCTCCACTGACTCTTGAGAAACAAGATTTTGGCAGGCTAACTCCTGCTCGTACACTACTATCATTACAAGGTAGGTGTTTAGCAACCCTGGTCTCCAAGCACTAACCTCCTGTTAAATACTACACATTCATACAGAAATGCACATCCCAACCCATCTCCATACCCACTCAGGAAAGCTCTAATACCCTAAGTTTAAAACCACTGCTAACCCCTTCTTGCCATGATTCATTCATATTCACGAGTGAAGTAAATGCCAGGGGTGTGGTTAAATACTTTGTATTCATTTCTAAGGCTGTGTTGGTTGCAAGGGAGTCACATATAGTGACAGCAAATTCAGAAGAGAAGGTCAGTAGAAAGCACTGTCAGAGAGATGTTGTTATAATGTTTTTTAATTTGTTAAATGCATGTAATAGAATCTGTTCTGCCTAGAATCGGGGTTATTGTGTGTTTTGTTTTTTTTTTTGGTTTATGTATATGAGGGAAACACCACAAAGTCCAGAGAACCATTACAAATAACAAAGTGTTCATTGATTTGATAAATTATTAAGAGTGTATGACTAAAGTGTAATATTTAATCTCAGAAGTAAGGGCTTTTCCTTGTCTTTTATTTCCTTTGTTTCAAATTCAAATCTCACAAATTGACTAACATCTCTCCTAAGCTGTTCTTTCAAGGCAGTTGCCACCAGAAGTCAGTGGAAAGAAAGAATTACTTCATAATAGATGTGAAAGGAGCTTTTGCTTTCAAGTTCTCAATAGACAGTCGTGCAGCCCTAGGCGTGCGGGGCACAACTGGTGGGTGCTCTCTGGACCTCCCCCAAGGATCCAATAAATGGGATAAATGGTCAATGGAGAGTGAAGTGAACTGGAAAAGTGCCTGGCTGACTTCATAAATACTAGCAGGGAGAGACAGGGCAGGATTCATCTTCTGAGCATAAACCTGTTTTCCTTGAACTGTGCATGCACACGCATTTGTGCATGTATTCACGCCCACATGTGCACACACACTCACACCTTGATTTGTCTGTTGCATAAAGTCCATCAGGCTTCTTGTGCTTCTTTCTCACAGCAAGTCCACCCCCCTGGACTTCAAGTGTATTTACTGCCCATCTAGAGCGTGATTTATCTCTGTCTGTTGCTGTAAAAAGCTGTATCTCTGGGGTTTGACAGCCACCCAGAGAAAGAGAGAGAAGACAGCCTTAGGGTTTTAGGCTAAAATTGCTTTTACTTAGAACTGTTTATCAACGTGCTTGCTGTACTTTCTCAGCCTTTTCCTTCTGTGGCTTACTTTTGTCATGTAAATACCTTTAAGCTACCCCTGAGCAAACAGAATGTCTGAATTTAATGCCTTCTCTGCTTCCCTGGTGCCCTGAGTCCTTCAGTTAATTGGAATAACCAATATCTACCGAACAATTATCTGATGCTAAATACTTAACAGATATGACCTTATTAAACTTTTATAACAGAGCTGTGAGGGAGGAATCACTACCATTTCCAGTTTCTAGTTGAAACAACGGAGATCCACAGAAGTCAGTGATGATAATAAAATCTTAGTCATAACAAAGGTAGAAACTGAGATTTGAAGCCAATTTTTCCTGCTTGAAACATAGTCCAGGTTTCTTAGAAGTTAAATCCCAGAATTTAGGCAACTCGTGTTTCTTCTTTTTAATATAATTTCCTAAATAAGTCAAGAATGGTAAAATCACGTCAGGCAGACAGACTGCCTCTTTCAGTGCCCAGATATTTATAATCAAGTACAGCGCGTTCTCATGAGGTCTGAGGAAATTTCTCAACACGCCTTTCCAGGAGACCATCATCAATCAACTGGAGTGGATTCTTAGGATAAAATGCACTTCCTCAGTAATCATCAGGAAAATGCAAATGAAAAGCACACTAAGATATCATCTCATACCTGTTAGAATGATGTTGGATGGTGGGGATAATGAATAATATCCTCTGAGCTGAGAAGGAGCTTTGAGACCAAACAACAAAGCAGGCAACTCCATGAAGGACAATTATAAAGTTTACCTTGAGTAATTTACAACTGGGGGACCTAAGATGCTGAGGCATTCTCAGCTACACTTTCACCACAGAAAAGGCTACAGGGGTATTGAAAGGGGCCGAAGCTAAAAATAGAATCTGACCGGCTCAAATGGTAAAGAATCCTCCTGCATTTCAGGAGTGGTTTTGATTCATGGGTGGGGAAGATCTCCTGGAGAAGGGAATGGCTACCCACTCCAGTGTTCTTGCCTGGAGAATTCCATGGACAGAGGAGCCTGGTGGGCTACAGTCCATGGGGTCGCAAAGAGTCGGAGACGACTGAGTGACTAAGGCAGAAACGCCTCTGCACCAGGAGGAACCAAGGGATTTCCTCCCCTCCAAGGATCTCTGGACTTAACCAACTTCCTCAGCAAAAGACATTCCTCCAGTTTTCATATCAGATGAAGGCAAGGGGAGATGCTGACAGGAAACTGATCTGGCTGCGCACATTCCTTGTGAATAAGCTAAAGCTCAGCCATGCAGAAAGGGAAGGGGGAGGGAACGGCTGAAGTCCTGAGATGGAGCAGAAAAGTGGAGTCAGTGTGGTTCAGCCTCACAGACGGCTATGTCTAAAAAGACCAGAAAAAAGTGTTGGTGAGGATGTGGAGAAAAGGAAACTCCTGTGCATTGTTGGGGGGAATATAAACTGATACAGCCCTAAGGGAACCAGAATGATGATTCCTGAAAAACATTGAAAACTGCCATATGATACAGCAATCCCACTTCATATCCCAAGGAAACAAAAACACGATTCCAAAGAGATCTGCACTCTCGTGTTCATTGCAGTATTATTCATAACAGCCAAAATATGGGAAAAATCTAAGGGTCTGTCAATGGATAAATAGGTAAATACATAGACACACCACACACACACACACACACACACACACACACACACAGAGGATTATTATTCAGTCAAGAGAAAGAAGGAAATAAGGCTTTTTGCCACAACATGAATGGTCCTTGAGGACATAATGCTTAATGAAATAAGTCAAACAGAAAGACAAATACTACATGGTATCATTTATATGTGGAATCTTAAAGAGTCAAAATCATTAAAACAGAGACTAGAATGACATTTAACAAAGGCTGGAGGGTGGAGGAAATGGAAGGATGTTGGTCAAAAGGTACAAACTTCAAGTTGTAAGGTAAGTCCCAGGGATCTAATATACAGCACAGTGACTGCAGTTAATAATACTGTGTTATATACTTGAAAATTGCTAAGAGTCTTAAATCTACACAAAAAAGAAATGCTAATTTATGACAAGAGGGAGGTGTTATCTAAGGCTACAGTGGCAATTCTTTCACAATATGTTAAGTGTATTAAACCAACAGATTGTACCCCTTAAAATTACGTGTTATATACCAATGATATCTTAATAA
The DNA here is from genome assembly GCA_006410935.1 of Redunca redunca. Lineage (NCBI taxonomy): Eukaryota > Metazoa > Chordata > Mammalia > Artiodactyla > Bovidae > Redunca > Redunca redunca. The sequence goes on from SJYQ01002230.1 coordinate 162,203, forward strand.
AGCTGGAAAATATTCAGCCCCATGTGTAACATATTAGGAACATAGTGGGTCCTCATTCAGTTGCTCATTTTAGCCAATCTTGTAAAATTGTCTGTTTAGAATCTTAAATATTTTGTAGTAATTGGATATTTACATGAACTTTTAAATCATGCCCTTTGATTATTAAATGTCACATTTTTATCTGGGTCTAATCTGATTACATACATCTTTAAAAGTAAAGAAAGTTTCATGCCTGTGGTGAGACAGGGAGATAGGAAGATGGAAAACGGTCAGAGAGAGTGGACTGTGAAGTCGGAAAAAGGGACCCATGAACAAAAGAACATAGGTGACCTTGAAACAGATGCTCCCCAAGAGGGTCTGGAAAGGAAGACAACGTAGCTAGCACCTTGAGGTTAACCCACTGTGAGTGCATGCCCAAATTCTGCCCTGCAGAACCGAGCAGAAAGACAGTTTCATTGTTCTTAGCCATCAAGTTTGAGGTAATTTTATGACAGTTATGCAAATCTAATAAATACAACTAGTCAGACATTTGGATGAGTCAAGGGCTGTACTTGATTCCCCCATCCAGACCCTCCCTAGAGTCTAATCGTTACTTTGGATGGGCATTGTCCATCTTGGGTGGCCCTGCATGGTATGGTTCATAGCTTCATTGAGTTATGCAAGCCCCTTCACCAGGACAAGGCTATGCTCCGTGAAGGAGTTTTACATCAACTGTGAACCATTTCTGAACTGGTTACTGGGACCCAGTGGTGAACATCATGGACAAACTCCCAAGTCTCATGGAGCTTACACTCCAGAGCAAGAAACAGCAAGCTACAGCCCATGGATCAAATTCAGTCCACAATCTGTTTTTATAAATAAAGCCTTATTGGAACACAGATGTGCCCGTTCACTTGCAGACTGTTAATACAATTTTCATTCCATAACACCAGAGTAGAGTAGTAACATTGGAGATTATGTAGCCCACAAAGGATATAAAATCTGGCTCTTTACAGGAGAGGTTCTCCAAACCTTGCTCTAGAGGAAAGACAAAGAATGAAACAAATATGTGCAAACGTGAAGAAGCACAGGGTGCTCTGGAAGTGTCTTAGAGGGGATAACATTTAATTAATCTGAAATAATAAAAAACTAAAAGATGCATAAGAGCTAGCCAAATAGAGGAAATGTAAAAAGTTAGGGGGAAAAAAGTGTCTCAGATAAAAGGGAGAGGATGTGTAAATACCAGAGGTGAGAAAGGACATGGCGCATTTGACGTTAATCTGGGAAAGGAGAATGAGAGGGAGCACGGTCTAAAATGATGTCAGCCCGAGGAACACATCAGAGACCATGTCAAGGATGTTGAATTCCATACAAAAGGCAAGGGGAAGTCAATGACCAGCTTTAAACGAGCTTTCCCTTCCTCGTGCTAGTTATCTCCTTGACTTGAAACCCAGCCCTGGTTCCCAACTGCCTGCCTGTGTTTCCTGTCTCCTGGATCCTGAAAACTCCTCTTCCAGGACCTTGCTGTTATTCCTTCACAGCAGTACTCTAGATAGGTTCTCGCTGGCTGTCCAGCTGAAATTCACATATTTCTTGTACTCACAGCTGACTCAGACTTCTCAGTATGACCTCTTATCTGTCCATTCCCTGAGTTACAGCTCACTGGACTGCCACGGCACCCCTCATTTTCATGAGTCCCTGCCTCATTCTGTTGGAGTCTAGTTCCCATCATGTAATGGAAATGGACAAACCAACACAAACAAACAGACAGACGAGAGTTAGCTTGACTTCAAGTCCTGGCTTCCTAATTTCATAGCTGTGTAGTATTAAATAAGATGGGACATTAAATAGCTAAGTGTCTTCATTTCTAAACTGGTTATAGAATTCTTATGAGGATTCAATGGAAAAGTATGCTGTGGTACATAAATTGCGTCAACGGATCCTACTAAAGTTACTCCTGCCTCCCACCCTTTGCTGTCCCCTCCCACCCTGGCATTGTCCAACTCTGACTTCTGACTTGACCTTGTGATTTTCTTTGGTCAACAGAGGGGTAACAAATGTGACCAGCAATGACTCCAAAATGTGCTTATGTGGTTCAGCTTCCTCTCTGACCTCTCTTCCTTCCCGGGAAAACATGCTGGGACAGACTGCTGGATGAGGAGGCAGACAGAGCAGAGTTGAGTCAGCCCAGATCGCCGCCAAGGCTCCATACACGTGAGGAAGTCCTCATAAGATCTGGGAAGTTGCCTAGCCCACACAGGGATGACCATCTACTGTGTGAGCCCCATCAAGTCTAGCTCAGAGCAGCAAAACTGACCAACCGACTCTAGACTCATGAACAGCTTTAATGTTTACTTCATGTGTCTCTGAAGTTCTGCGGTTGATTGTTTCATGACGAGCTTTGTAGCTGTTGCATATACAGCATGTCCCGATGTGTGTACAGGAAGTGAGACGACAAAGTGCCGAACATTTATTTTGTGTTCAGTAAACAATGTGGGAGACCTGGGTTCGATCCCTGGATTGGGAAGATCCCCTGGAGGAGGGCATGGCAGCCCACTCCAGTATACTTGCCTGGAGAATCCCCAGGGACAGAGGAGCCTGGTGGGGTCTACAGTCCCTGGGGTTCCAAAGAGTAGGACCCGACTGAGCGCCTAAGCACAGACGGCAACAAACAGCAGCGCCTCCCCACACCACTGCCACCTGCGCTATGTAAATATCAGCAGATGTCAATTCGGAATAGGCTCTCGTTGTTACACTGGTTGGGAAGAGCTTCTCTTCTGCTGGGTTTCCAGACAGCACGCTTGCAGACACACACACACGGCTGACAGCAGTCAGTCCCGCTGCAGCTCAGTGACCTGTGTGTGCACGCAGACAGACACAATTTAAACAAACAGAGGGTCCACCACCTGCATTCTTAAATGAGTCTCTGCCCATTGCAGTTTAAGGGGCTCGCAAAAGTCACCACCAAGCTGTATTTTCCATTCTCATTAGGTGCCCACCACAGCTTCCCCGTAGGCCTTTGCCCAGCAGAACTGAGCAAGCTACATCATGTCAGGGTCGGCACAGCCTGGCTTCTGAAGTAGGGCTGGAGATGGTCCCCAAAGAGCCGTGTTATTAAAGAAACAATGCCTTTGTTTCGGCGGCAGAGCTAAGTGCTGTTTATTTCCAGATGCTTTCCCGGAACGTGGGCAGGGAATGCAGCTCCGTGTCATTCGTGCAGTGGCTGAGACTGGATGGGGGGCAGCGTCCAGAGGAAATGAGCAAGCTCATTCAGGCCTGGGGCCATGACGGTATTTTCTGTCCCTGACAAAAGGGAGCTCAGTTTCCTTCACTGGACGGCACCTGCTCCAAACTTCAACATCCCTCTTTGTGTAGATGACAGCACCAGCTTCTCCTTCCCCTGATTGTCTAAGGTTTAAGAATTTTTTTGATCACTCCCTGGAAATGTCTCCCTGTTTCATGCTCTCTAACACAGTCCCTTCTGATTGAGGTAAATGCAGCCAGGTGACTCAGACCACGGGCTCTGGAGAAAAGCTGTATCAGTTAGACTCTTGTCTTGAACAATTTAATCTCTATTTGTCCTTGGATGGTTCTCTTCTTCAAGACTTCCTTCATTGGAATAATAGATATTAAAAATAGTAGTTACGTTATAGGACTGTTTTATGAAACAAGTGTTTTTAACTGTTTGTATATCTTTCCATAAGTTAAACACTGAATCTAAAATGCTTTGTCAGGGATCAGCAAAAGAAAACAGCGTTTTTGTTGTCCATTGTCTCAAAGTAGTTAATTTTTGCATAAATCCATTAAAAGGTCTTCAGAACTTGTGTCCATGCAGATATGTACCAGTGCACACAGGTTTCAAGATTTTATATGTTTAAAATCAATAGTATATATTGATTATATATATATATATATTATGTATTTTGTGGATCCCAGGTGGCTCACTGGTAAAGAATCCCCCTGTCGATGCAGGACACGCAAGTTTGGTCCCTGGGTCGGGAAGATCCCCTGGAGTAGAAAATGGCAACCCACTCCACTATTCTTGGCTGGAAAACCCCACGGACAGTGGAACCTGGTGGGCTACAGTCTGTTATGCCCAGAGTCCGAGTCCCCAAAACTGAGAGAATAAGACTTCCACAGCAATGCAAAAACATAAAGGGGTTTTATTACTAGCCCGAGCTAGGGCTCCTGTCTCATCCAGCGCAGTGGAGTCTTGAGAGCCCTGAGCTCTGAATTACAGCTGCTTATATACAGGTGGTCTTTTGTCTGAGCAATAGTTTAGTTGGTGTGTGGTGACTGACTCAACCTTGGGTCATCATGGTGATTGACATAACCTTGATTGACTCAACCTTGGGTCATCCGGGACCGTGGTGTCATCGGGGACCTTGGTGTCATCGGGGGCTTCCTAGAATTATGACTCATGCTTACAAGAACCTGAGGCTTAGGCCTAGTGTGGCCTGTTGAGCCTGCCATGGCTCAGGTCAGGTCCCAACACAGTCCATGGGTTGCTAAGGGTTGGACACGACTGAGCGACTGAGTGCCTGCTCATGAAACAAGTGAAATGATTCGCCACCAAGTGTTTACCTCAGTGTTAGACGGAGACCAAGCGCTGAGTAAATGCGTGTCGCCGTTCTCTCGTTATCGCTCTCTTTTTTGGTTTTTGTTATTATCCTGACTGAGTCCGGGTTATTTGTCTGGCTAAACATCTCACATCAATGCGATACCTCGATCGGACTCTGCTCTCTTAATCCTCCTATTCAAATCCTGCTGAAAGCCTCTCAACTATCCTTACCAGCTTTTCTCTCCTCTCTGGCACTTTCCTCTGGCACATCATTTCTCCTAGGATAAGCCTAACCTTTGTTATATGATGTATTCATTTCCTAGGGCTGGCATAGCAAAGTACCACAAACCAAGTGGATTGAACAACATATTAAAATAAACTTATTTTCTCACAGTTTGAAGACTACACGTCTGAAATCAAGATGTCAGCAGGGTGCCCATGTTCCTGGGATCCTTCCTAGTATCCTCCTAGCCTCTGGTTACTTCCCGTCTTCTTGGAGGACCCTTGGCTTATGGATGCCACCCTCCCGCCCCCCATGCCTGCCCCACGTGAGACTGTTGCAGTGTCTGTTTTCATGTTGTTGTCTTCTTATAAGGATTTCAGACATATTGGATTGGGAGCCCACCTTATCGCAGCAGGCTTCCTTCATCTTAACTAATGACATCTACACTGATTATACTGCCATATATTGTCACCCATTNTTATTTTCTCACAGTTTGAAGACTACATGTCTGAAATCAAGATGTCAGCAGGGTGCCCATGTTCCCGGGATCCTTCCTAGTACCCTCCTAGCCTCTGGTTACTCCCCGTCTTCTTGGAGGACCCTTGGCTTATGGATGCCACCTCCCGCCCCCCATGCCTGCCCCACGTGAGACTGTTGCAGTGTCTGTTTTCACGTTGTTGTCTTCTTATAAGGATTTCAGACATATTGGATTGGGAGCCCACCTTATCGCAGCAGGCTTCCTTCATCTTAACTAATGACATCTACACTGATTATACTGCCATATATTGTCACCCATTGCAGTGCTTGAGCTTCAGACTTCCACTTACCTGTTTTGGTAGAGGGAGAAGGGGGAACACAAGCCAGCTCATGACACATGCTCTTCAGTCCCTGCCTCTCGCCAGTGTCCCCACCGTCCCTCTGGCTACACAAAGCCTTCACAAATAAGTGGGCTTTGCCATGCCCTCTCTGCTGCCCAGGGGGCTTTCACAGGCTGTAAATTCTGCCCAGAACATTCCCAGTGTCCTCCCCCAGCTTTTTCCTAGCCACAGTTTACTTATTCTTCAAACCTCAAATTGTCATGACCTAATATAAGAAACCCCACCTGAAGTTCACTCCTTTTTCCTTAGGATGGTTACCATTCCAAAGAAGGAAGGGAAGAAGAAAAATAAGAAAGGAAGGAAGGAAATAGCAGGTGAGGACGTTGGCAGGAAGATATTGGAACTCTTACACTGCTGGTGGAGATGAGAAATGGTGCAGCTATGGTGGAAGACAGTAAAGCTATTCCTCAAAAAACTTAAACACAGAACTACCTTATGATGCAATGGTTCCACTTTGGTTATATAGTCAAAAGAACTGAAAGCTGGGATGTAAACAGATATTTATATAACAATGTACATAGTAACATTATTCTCAATAGCTAAAAGATGGAAATAATTCACATTCTTCAATGGACAAATAAAATGTCACATGTACATATATACATTATATATATATATATAATGGAATATATATATACAAAATGGAATATATATATATACACACACAGCCACATATATACAAACAAACATTGGAATAGTATAGTATTCAGATTTAAAAGCATTGACATTCTGATACATGCTACAGCATAAATGAAATTTGAAACATTATGCCAAGTAAAGTAAGACACAGAAGAACAAATATTGTATGATTCCACTTATATGAGGTACTTGGAGTAGTCAAATTCATAGAGAAAGAAAGTAGAATAGAGGTTACCAGGAATTGAAATCAAGGGTAGACAGCATAAAGAGTTACTGTCTATTGGCTACAGACGTTCAGTTTGGAAGGATGAAAAAGTTCTTTAGATGAATGGTGAAGAACAGGGCCACTGCTCAAGGCACCACTAAACTATACACTTAAAACAGTAAGTTACATGATATGTATATTACACTACAATAAAAAGCTACCCCTAATTTCCTCCCACACACCAAAGGAAAAAACAAAAAGAATGTATTCTACCTATGCATACATAGGTATCTGCATAACATTTTTAGGAACTTAACCAACACAAAGATAATGTCTCTACATGTAGATCACTGATCTACGGGCTGCATGAATAATAGCCCATTTAATCTCNGTCTCTACATGCAGATCACTGATCTACAGGCTGCATGAATAATAGCCCATTTAATCTCCATAATACACAACATGTTGTAAGTAGCATTATTGTCCCTGTCCTATATGGATGGATACACTGAAACAGGGAGACAAACCCGATTTTCCTAAGGTCAGCATTTTCTACGTGGTAGAGCAGGAGTCCCAGGGATGGGGAGCCTGGCTGGCTTCCACCTATGGGATCACACAGATTTGGACACAACTGAAGCGAAGAAGCAGCAGAGCAGGATTAGAGGCAGACATCAGAGACTCCGGTTCTGGAGTCTGGACACTGAACTCTCAGAGCTCAGATCATGTTCATCACCTCCACAATCACAGTGTTCAGGGGTCAGAGCTATGTGTACAGTACTCTCAACACCACTTTGTCTTCTAAGAGGGCCCTCAAATCAAACCCACCCTGTATCTATTCCTGTAGCATTAGTTATTTCTATAATGTTATTTCATTTTTCTTACTGAAAGAATCTCTCACTAGTTTCAGAACAGTTTCTGTTATTTCCTGTTTACATGATTTGGTCCACATAATTTGTTCTCGTGTTCTATTTCTATGTAACAAATTACTGTCTAACTTTCTGTACTGTAAAATAGTCATTTGCCTTTTCTCAAGATCTTGTGGGTCAGAAATATGGAAGGGCTTGGTTGGGCAACTGGTCTCTGATCCACGCGGGATCCATGTGAGGCAGCTGAGGCTGAACGGTACACTTCCAAGACGATGGCCTCTGAATGCTCTTGTCTGGAACCTCAGAGTGACTTGGCATTCTGTCTGTCTCTGTCTCTCCATATGGCATCTCAACATTCTAATATAAGATAATTTTACCGGCTTTGGCTACTCACAACAACGTGGTTCCAGGGTTGTCACAATTTTTACAGAGTGACTGGCTTCCAAGAAGCAGGAAAAAGTCGCTTAAACAGCTAAGGGCCTCGTTTGACCTGTCAGCATCATTTCCACCATATTCTACTTGTCAAAACAATCACCTATATTCAAGTGTGTGAAGATAAGTTCTTAATAGGATCATCGTCAAGTCACCCCGCGGAGAGTGGGAGAGATCATTGTGACCATCTTTGTAAAATGCAAATTCTTCTTATCTTTATACAGCTGGAATTTGATAGATTGATAGACTTTTAAAAATGCATAGATTTGACAATACTCTATCACAGTCAGCCATGTAAGAAGCAGGACCTCAGGTTTAACTAAAGATTAAAAATAGTATGAATAGCTTTAGGTGCCAAAATACCGAATGGGCAGGGACAGTTTTTGCTTGCTTCAAGTATAAGTCCAGAAAGCCAGATACCTTTAAGCTCTTTCCTTCTGTTACCTGTTTCTCTGTGTTGGCTTCAGCGTTTCACCAGAATGGGAAAGAAGCATATGTCTATTAGAAACACATTACTGAAGTTTAAGGAGGGATTCCAGAGATGGAGCTGCATATCTTTCAGTACTATCTACATACAGATAATTATTGAAGATGTGGAATGGGCGAGCACTTTAAAGAAGATAGGAGGGCTATTTTCAGTTCAAAGAGAAAATTTGACTTTATGGATGCAAAATTTGTTTTATGGTGTGTGTGTGTGTGTGTGTGAGTGTGTGAGTGTGTCTGATCAGGGGAAGATTTAACAAGCCCTTTACTGGAGTAATCAGTAGTCACTGGTCGTTCATAGTGGAACCTAACAGTAAAAACAATCACTGCCCTACCTTTACCAGAGTGAAGCTGTAAGAAAGGAGTGATGTAGTTAAACATTGCTTGGTGAGAAGACTTTGGATTCAGACTTATGGAACTTCGCTCTAGCCCTCCATCTTCCACAGGTGAGAAAGGCCATAGGAGACAAGTTTCCTAATGCCTTTGGGTTATTTCTGGAAGATAAAATGAGGAGGCTGAACTAAGTTGATGTCTGAGGCTCTCCTAGTTTTAAAAGTCTGTGCATTATAAAGCTGATTTTGCCGAGTATACAGAATATTACACAAAATAAGATTTTATGAGTTTTAAAGGTTGATTTATTCAGAGTGTCTGTCTACATGGATCAGTTTCACCATATAAATGTCAACCATCCCATTTTTATTTTAGGGTTAGTACTGAACACCCACCAGGTCTGCAAGGCCACAGCCAAGTGGAAACTACGGGGACATGGACAGGAAACAATAGATGAGCCCTATTCACGCAGTTGCAGTGGTCATGACAAGCTTCGGGTTAATGAAAGGTTTGTAAATGTAGTTGCTTCTTTCTTAATTGCATTAGAAACACGTGCTTTTTAAAAGATCCCCAGGGTGACTCTTCACAAATAGCAAGCGCCTTTTGTGATATGAATCCTAATGGCTTAATTAATGTTTTGCAAACGCAAATTTTGATTTTTTCCAGCATTCCTAACACTCAGCCTACCTTTATTACATAGTCAAATATTTCTATTTCATTTCTTCCATAGAATAATTTGATACACAGTTTGATATCTGCCAAATAGATCAGCCAGACGTATTTTGTCAAGTGGAACCTTTACTTCAGTTCTCTAAATCAGTGGGCACATTCCTTCGATAATTGCTTCAATATCTGCTGGACTTTGACAGCCACACTGTTTTCTACTTGTGCTGCGTCAGATGCTCTGCTGCTGAGCTCTAGCCCCATGCTTTCTACTTGTTTTCATGGTTTCTTTCTAGTTAGTCATTTTATCAGTTTCTCCTTGGTTTACCTATTCTTTAAGAATTTCCTCTCTTTTAGCTAAATTCATATGTGCATGTTTTGCTGATTTCAAATTAAGCAAGTTTAAAAAAAAATATTTTAAAGTCATCACTGTAGATAACATAAAATACAAATTATTTTAGTCAAAGCTATGATTTTATCAATGGTCATGCGTGGATGTGAGAATTGGACCATAAAGAAGGCTGAGCATCCAAGAATTGATGCTTTCAAACTGTGGTGCTGGAGAAGACTCAAGAATCCCTTGGACAGCAAGTAGATCAAACCAGTCAATCCTAAAGGAAATCAACCCTGAATATTCATTGGAAGGACTGATGCTAAAGCTTCAATACTTTGGCCACCTGATGCAAAGAGCTGACTCGTCGGAAAAGACCCTGATGCTGGGAAAGATTGAGGTCAGTAGGAAAAGGGGCTACAGAGGATAAGATGGATGGATGGCATCTCCAACTCAATGAACATGAGTTTGAGCAATCTCCAGGAGACAGTGGACAGGGAAACCTATCGTGCTGCAGCCCATGGGGTCCCAGAGAGTTGGACATGACTTAGCAATGAACAACAACAGCAAATTATGTTATGCTCTCACTCCTTGAATCCCTTAGACAGTCACTGTTCAGTTTGGTATACAGTCTTTCAAACTTTGGGTTTCAAAATGCAATATATTTATTAATTTTTACATATAAGCACCTTATTTTCCAATATTGTATCCCAATATTTGAATGTTTCAAATCATTTATTAAATTTATAAATCAATTTTAGTTATGTTGCTTGTTTTCATTTTTCAGAGAATGTTGTTTCAAACATACTTATCCAGTGATCTCTTCAATATTTACCAAGGATAGTTTCTTAGAATTAAAATTCTTGATTTAAATGATATGCATATTTAACGTTAATCTGTATTGCTCTATTTTTCTTTAGGGAATTACCCTCAGGAAAAAAGAAGTGTATGAGGAAGTTTGATTTTATATCCTTGAAAAACACCTGGCATTATGAATCTTTTGATAAATGTCCTTCTTTCTCTTTCTCTCTTTATTTTTAGCATGGTTAAACCTATTTTCATATTTTTTGTGCTCATTTACAGTGTACGCTTGATGAGTATATTGGGTTGGCCACAAGTTCGGTTGGGTTTTTCTGTAAGATGTTACAAAACATAATGCCTTTAACTTTTCTCATCCTGGTGCTTTCTACTTTCCAAACATAATACAATTTAAAAAATAATTCAAAAACATTGGGGTTAAATCTTTTAAAGGCATGCATGTGGCTAAGTTGCTTCAGTCACGTCCAACTCTTTGTGAACACATCAACTGCAGCCCGCCAGGCTCCTCTGTCCAGAGGGATATTCTCCAGGCAAGAATGCTGGAGTGGACTGCCATTCCCACCTCTAGGGGATGTTTCAGATCCAGTGATCGGACCCTCGTCTCTTATGTCTCCTGCATCGGCAGGCAGGTCCTTTATCACTAACATCACCTGGGAAGCCCAAAGAAAAATAATCAAGTTAGTGTCCTGGGTCCCACACTTGAGGATCACTGGAAATGGGTGCTATTCGCTTTTCAAAACTTACTTCCTGCCCTTTTCCCCCACTACTCCAGTTTTAAGTCTCTTTCTCATCTTCACCACACACTGTGCACATCACTACCGTTTGATATTCAGTCATTTGTCCTTCAAAGCTTAGTTCTCTCATAAAGCTTTCCTGACTATCCCCAGCCCAGGCAGAATTTCGCCAGCACTGCCTTTCATCACACTGGAAGCTGACACTTTAGGACCTAGTTGGTAGCACTTTCATTTCCCCTCTTGTTGCTTCCTAAATCGAACAACTTTTTTCGGGCCAGGATGACATTTTGTTCCTTTGCATATCTTTCAGTCCATATAATGGAGTTTAGAACACTTTAAGGACTCAGTAAACATTTACTGAATGGCCCACCTATTTCTAATTCTTTGCTTTCACCTGCCCCTTCAAAAGTTAACTCATTGTTGTCACTTCAGGTTTGAACTAGTTGGTAGGTAGTATTTTCAGACACCTGCCTACTTCTCTCTGTTTCTCTTTCCTCTGCTAATCCATTTAGTTCAGTTCAGTTCAGTTGCTTAATGGTGTCCAACTCCTTGTGACCCCATGGACTGCAGCACTCCAGCCTCCCGTCGATCACCAACTCCCGGAGCTTGCTCAAACTCACGTCCACCGAGTCAGTTCTGTCGTCCCCTTCTCCCACTTTCAATCTTCCCCAGCATCAGGATCTTTTCAAAGGAGTCAGTTCTTCACATCAGATGGCCCAAGTATTGGAGTTTCAGCTTCAGCATCAGTCCTTCCAATGAATATCCGGGACCGATTTCCTTTAGGAAGGACTGGTTGGATCTCCTTGCCTACTCTCAATTCACAAAAATGATCACAGAACATGAATCTGAACAAAGCAAACAAACAGGACATCCCTGGTGGTACAGCAGGTAGCAGTTGGCCTGCCAATGTAGAGGTCAAGGGTTCAAGCCCTGGTCCGGGAAGATTCCACATGCCATGGGGCAACTAAGCCCACACGCACAGCTTCCGAGCCCACTCTAGAGCCTGCGAGCTACAACTACGGCAGGCCGCAGCTGCTGGAGCCCGAGCACCCGGAGCCGGCGCTGCGCAGCCAGAGAAGCCGCCGCGGGGGGAAGGCCACGCGCCGAGGGAGCGAGCCTCACCCCCGGCAACTAAGGCAAGCCCTGGCTCAGCGGCAAAGACCCAGCACAGCCAAGAAGAAACAAAGACATACATATTTTCAATTAACTACATGAATGAATATTTACCTTTCTGACAACTATCCTTATTTGAGGAACTAGCATATTCAAAAGCAGAGACATTACTCTGCCGACTAAGGTCCGTCTAGTCAAGGCTATGGTTTTTCCTGTGGTCATGTATGGATGTGACAGTTGGACTGTGAAGAAGGCTGAGCGCCAAAGAATTGATGCTTTTGAACTGTGGTGTTGGAGAAGACTCTTGAGAGTCCCTTGGACTGCAAGGAGATCCAACCAGTCCATTCTGAAGGAGATCGACCCTGGGGTTTCTTTGGAAGGAATGATGCTAAAGCTGAGACTCCAGTACTTTGGCCACCTCATGCGAAGAGTTGACTCATTGGAAGACTTTGATGCTGGGAGGGATTGGGGGCAGGAGGAGAAGGGGACGACTGAGGATAAGATGGCTGGATGACATCACAGACTTGATGGACGTGAGTCTGAGTGAACTCTGGGAGTTGGTGATGGACATGGAGGCCTGGCGTGCTGCGATTCATGGGGTCGCAAAGAGTCGGACACGACTGAGTGACTGGACTGAACTGAACTGAACTGAACTGAATCACACTTCCCTGGGACTCTTCTGCCTAGAAGTAATATCTCTTTCTTTGGTTGTGAAGATACGAGAAGAATGCAAACCAGACCGCCAGTCGCCCTCATCCAGTTGCTCACTGGATGGAACCCATCAAAAAATGCAGAAAAGCCAACACACCGAGCAAAACACGTGTGAGAGTAGGCACCCTGGCAAACTGCTGGAGGCCTAGACCAAGACCTGCCTGTTCCCCAGCTTCCTCTGCACTCCCGTTCATGGGAGCCCCAGGAACTGGCTTAATATCCTTGAATTCCTCTTCAACATACGGAGCTATTTCTAAAATGAAGCATTATTCCTTTATCCTTCTTTGCCTGTGGCCAATCTGAAATTTTTACTTTGACTTTTTCTTCCTAATTTACCAATTTCTGAAACCAAGGTTAAACCAAGGATTTCCCACCCATTATGAAATCCTCTTCAAGCTTGCTCACTCCCTGTTTCTCTGAAGGCTTGGGGAAGATGACGGAGTTCTGGAAAGGACTGTCTGTGTATTTAATTGGGAGATTGGAGCAGAAGACAGAATAAAAAAGCAAGAACAGTTTGAGGAATGTCCAAAAAAAAATGACAAATGATTACAAAAATTATAGCACATTTTCTGTTAGGCTATTATCTACATATTTGGTAATGATGAATACTATAACTATATAATAACAAAGAAATACTCTTGAGATGTTCAGCAAAGCACAGAGTAGTTCTGCAGATGTAATCATAATTGCAGTGTAAAATAATCGGTATTAACTTAAAACTGCCCCCCCCAAAAAAAGGTAAAACAATAACTTATTGGTTTTAGAGTTTGGGATTATAGAGGAGTTATTTTCTGTAAATATTTACAGTCCTTTTACAACTTAAAAAATATTTTTCTATTTTCCCAATTTTCTACAGAACATGTGTGTGTGTGTGTGTGTGTGTATGTGTGTTTACATGGTAGGTAAAATTCGGAGGCAGAAGATCTGGACCCACTACTTATTACAGCATCTTAGCAAGATTCTGTCATCTTTAGTCTTAATTTCATCATCTGTAAAAAAATGGTATGTGAAACTGATACAGAGTTCCAATGCAAAAGCCTACTTTCCTTAATCTAAACAAATTGTATCAAGTGTTTGCTTATCAAACTTTTAGGGCTATTCTTTGCTTTCCTAAAGTATAAGTTTACTTCATGTTCTTGTACACATGAACCACTCATACCAACCTCTCCCTTTTTATAGAGAAATGTAATAGTTTATTACATTTTTCAGACAGTAAACTAGAGCATCTTTCTTTGGCTTAAAGAAGAAAGCAACTGCTCAACTTTAGCTGATAACTGCCGAGGTAGAATGTTGGCTCAGAGGTGTTTAATCATCCATTTTCTTAGAAGAAACCAAAATATATGGATTTTTTGTTTGTTTTTAAGATATTATATATTAAATTATAATAAAAACAAACTTTACAGGTCACATAAAACATATCTTTGGGGTAAATTGAGTCCTTGAGTTATGAATTTGCAATCTTTCAGTTAGATAAGATGTAAAGTTTCTTTCAGTTCTGTGACTGATTACAAATTAATTGGTCATTACTTTCTGAGGTCTTAGAAGAGTAGGTATATTGGACATAGTCTGGTTTTATTACCCAGCACTCCTTTATTATCTTTTTGTAAAAATCCCAGGTTTTATTAATAAATGGACATCTTTCCTGCATTTTGAATTTATATGTTCTATTGGCGTTTGAGTTTATCTGTAACTCCAAGGGTGGCTTAAGGGAATCAAATATTGTAGCTCAATAGCTACAATTCTGGGACAGTTTTACATGGACAGGGACTAAGGAAGCAGCAGCGCCGAGAGACCCTGGAAACAACGTAGGAACCATGGGGCAACAAAAGCAAGACAACAGAGTCAAACAGAGGAAGCAGAGACAACACGATTAGCGGGAAATCGGGGACCTTCACTATATTATTTGCACTCCTATATCCAACATGGCTTAAGTTGGTACCCTGGGATTTTTTTTTTTATCATGGAATCCATTAAATATTTTGAATGTAAGCTAATCTGCATCTGAGTTTATGTTAACAGCAACCAAAGCTCCAAGCTGCTACACAGAAGGAATTGAGGTGGGATGGGAGAACTTTCTTAGACCTAAATTTCTTCACTGCTTACTCTAAACATAAATAAATAAAATGCAGTAACAGCAGCACTATTTCTCCACCCTCTAGGACGCTGGATGTCTTTACTGAAGTATGACTAGACATAATGTCACCGTGTCCCAGCACCATTTCCAGAGGTTACTCTTTTGAATAAACATTGTCAGCACCTCCTTTTTGTACAGCAGAAAAAGGAATGTTATTTTTCTTTCATCCCTGCTGCCATATTCCCCTGCGGAACCTTTTCAATTTAGTGAAGTAGAGAGGGACCTAGCAGTCTGCGTCTTCTGTTCTGAATGTGGTGCTTGAAATGCCAGAGTCAATGACATGAGAAGCAGGGCTTCATTACTTCTCGGCTCGCCCAGACTCAGGCTTCCCAGGCCCAGTTTGCTGCCAGAAAGATACATTTGAATTTCAATGTGTCAAGTCTCTCAGGCTGTGCTTTCTAGGTTGCAAGCTGCAAATGGCTTTCAGAAATCTGAACAACCCAGTGACTCAGCTCTCTCTACCCTCTACCCCTGCCTAACACTAAATTGGATTTATTATTTCTAAGTTGTAATAAATGAAGGAACAGGTGGTCTTAAAAACAGCACAAGTCTGCAATGACAAAGCAGCCAATAAATAAGGACCTTTTAACAAGACCGGCCACTTTAGATGAGGCAACATGGAGCAGGTGAGCAAGAGCATTAAGCCTGGATTAACTGTTTGCTCTGCCCTTTCCTGAATGAGTGAAGTGGACGACACTACCAAACACTTCCCCAGAGGCATAAATGCTGATCCTATCCTCAGAAAAGGAATGATAATGATGTTTACCTTCACAAAATTATGATCTACACATTTCATCCCACTGGGAGCTATTATTAATCACAGGCATTTGGCAATGAAGAATTAGGACCAGGAAAGGGAAAATGTATCCATTCATTCAACAAACACTTAAGATGGACCTTACCAGTTTTAAAAAAAGCATCATTTGGAGTCAGAATACCTAGATTCATATTTTTGTCATAATAGTTAATAACTGGATGACCTAGAGCTTAACTTCTTGCACCTCACCTTTCTCTTCTCTAAGAGGATCTACCTCAAGTTAGTGAGGATAGGTGGTGCGGAGGTTAAAGCATCTGCCTGCAATGTGGGAGACCTGGGTTCGATCCCTGGGTCAGGAAGATCCCCTGGAGGAGGAAATGGCAACCCACTCCAGTATTCTTCCCTGGAGAATCCCATGGACGGAGGAGCCTGGTGGGCTAGAGTCCACGGGTTGCAAAGAGTCGGACATGACTGAGCGACTTCACTTTCACTTTATGAAATTAAAATTAGTAAGTGTTTAGGGCTGGGGCAGTCACATAGTAGGCACCTAACCTGTTTGGGCTTCCCTGATAGCTCAGTTGGTAAAGAATTCACCTGTAATGCAGGAGACCTTGGTTTGATTTCCTGGGTTGGGAAGATCTGCTGAAGAAGGGCTAGGCTGTCCATTCCAGTATTCTTCGGCTTCCCCTGTGGCTCAGCTGTTAGGAATCCGCCTGCAGTACAGGAGACCTGGGTTCAATCCCTGGGTTGGGAAGATCCCTCCGGAAAGGGAAAGGCAAACCGCCCCAGTATTCTGGCCTGGAGAATCCATGGACTGCACAGTCCACAGGGCCGCAGAGTCTGACACGACTGAGTGACTCTGGCTTTCTTTCAACCTGTTTGTGTTGTTACTGTTATTGTTTAGTCACCTGCATTTTGTAGTGTCTCAGACCTAGTGCGCAAGAAAATAGGGGAGGATGTGACTGCTCTGAGGTTCTGAATTCGATCTTTTCACTCTCTAGCTCTGGGTCTTTGGCAAAATCGTCTCCCCTCACTACGCCTTGGTGTTCTTACTTTGAACATTGGAATTATAACGTCACACTCTTTATGGGGCAGATATGATGAGTACAGGGCTTCTCTGATGGCTCGGTGGTAAAGAATCTGCCTGCCAATGCAGGAGACTCGGGTTTGATCCCTGGATCGGGAAGATCCCCTGGAGAAGAAAATGGCAATCCACTCCAGAATTCTTGCTGGAAGAACCCCACGGATGGAGGAACCTGGTGGGCTATAGTCCTTGGGGTCGCCAAGAGTCAGATATGACAGTGACCGAACGACAAAAACGTGATGACTACGGAGAGATGCATTATGTAAATCACTTAGCAGAATACCTAATCTGCAATGCATACCTCACTCTTGTTACCATTGTTAATGGCTTTTACAAAGTCATATGGGAAATCAGAGGCATAAATGGTGAGTCTGTTCATATCACTACTTGTGATACTTTATCTTAACTCCAGCACCCATACTGTTGCCACTACACCATATCGTCTCTCATTTTGAGAAGATGAACAGCAAAACTAAGCCAAAGGCAATTTTAGATTTATTTTACTGTCATTTCAAACACATCATTGCAGAGTGCCTTATCACTTTTGAGATGTATATATATTTTTAAAAGAAACCCAAAAAATTGCTATAATAACCACTAACTGCTTGCAAAGTAAACTGTGCTAAGCCCTCTGCTCCCCATTTGCAAACATATTTGGATTACATCTGGAGCAAAATCATTAGTGGCAGAAAGACAGATGTTCTTCAAGGCTCGGGTTTGCACGTAGACATCGAATATTGATGTTGATGTTATTTACTCATTTGATTCTTTACTCTTTTCCGAAAAGATGGATTTCTAGCTTTTTCAAGATTTATATCTTCTTTCTTTGGTTCCCAAGGTGACAAATCAAAGTTTACGCCAAGAACTTGCAAAGTTTATCATGGTTGGAGAAATCCGTCAGACGTGGAATAATATTAAGAACGAGTATTGTGCCATTGTCAATCAGCATAAAGTGTTTTCTCAGAAATAATTTAAGAACCTTCTGCAAACCAGTGCAGTATGTATGTTTTGACAGAAGAATAATGAACAGCACTATAAATAGATTGACTAATATAGTGCATTTTACTCCAGATTTTAATTTTAAATATAATTCATTAAAGTAAAACGAAAATTTCACTGGGTTCATTTTGAAGGCATGTACTTAAGGGAGAGAATACATGCAATATGATAGTCTATTAAAAAAGCACATAATGATACAAATAGGACATTTTATGAGGGTGGGAATAGAAGAATATGAGGCAATGTCCTTGAGCCATATTTGTTGAAACTGCTGTGAAATCCCATATTTATTTAATGGAATACACTGGAATTTGTTTTACCCGGAGATAGTTAACTACTGAAAGTGAAAAACACTTTCTTCTCAACAGGAGCATAATAGTTATATTGTTTGGCAGAGCCCATTTTCAGAATGCAATATAAATTTATTTGTGGACACTCATCAGTATGTTCTCCACGTCGTCTCTGCTTCCCTAGAGAACCAGATTAAAAGTCATGTAACAAAATGCTTTGAAAGCCACAGAGGAAAGAATATGGGCAATGTCCAGTGGAGTAGCCGTAACACACCTAATATTTACATCACCCTAAAATCCATGTGCTTAAATCCGAACCTGCAACGTGATAATATTAAGAGGTGGCGCTTTGGTGACGAAAGTGGTTCTTGGAGGTAGAGGCTTCATGAATGGGGTTAGTGCCCTTATAAAAGACAGTTCTCTTTCTACCATTTGAAGCACAGGGGGAAGACAGCCACCCGGAAACCAGGAAGAGGGCTCTCACCAGACACTGAACCTGCCAGTGCCTTGATCTTGGACTTCCCAGACTCTAGGACTGTCAGAAGTAACCCTTTGTTATTTAAGCCACCACGTCTACGTTATTCTATTACACGGTATGTGCTACACTGTCACAGCCCAAAACTAAGACAGAAGGCCCGCCAAAGTCCCTTTTTGAAATCGTGCCTTGTACGTTCTCCTCTGCGTTTTCCCGTGCTGTCATTGCACTTGGAGTACATTTTCCACTCCTTTCTTCACCTCTAATGCGTGCCAATCTTAAAGTTCCAGCTTCAACTGCACTCTATTTATAAAGATTTCTCTAAATTTCCCATTTGATTTAAAATTTCTTTCATTTTTGCTCTCAAAGCACTTTGTCTTTTCCTATATTTTTTAAGATTTAGCAAATTAGATATGAATTTCTTGCTTATGTGCTTATCTTCCAAATTCATCTTGTGGTAGACGAATGTGGCTTGCCTTATCAGTAAACAAATGATGCTGTTTACTGATTCATCAGCTTCTGCAGCTGCCCCCAACTGTGTCCTTGAGGGAATTCAGAATGGAATAAAACAAACAAAAAAGGATACTGGCTCTAGAGACCTAAAATGCATATCAAAGGAATTATTTCAATTAGACCAAACTCCTGCAACTTCCCATATGTAGAAAAGCAGTAAATTCATTAATTTGAGATGTTTGGTTTTCTTTAATTAAAAGTAATCTTTTAGATGTTCCCACTACCTGGTTTTGGTTGTAAATCTCCTGTATAACTGGGTCCTCCCTTACTTCTTCAGAGCAGTCCCTCTGAGCTATCTGAGCATCTTCTGGGATTAAGTCCTCAGTTTTGTCCACCGAATAAAGCATAATTCTCAACTTTTAGGCTGTGCATTTTTTTTTCCAGTCAACAATCTGTAACTTCTCCAAGAAAAGAGCCCATGATTTATTCATCTTGTTCAACACGGCATACATCGCACAGCTGATATTCAACAAAATCTTACTGAGAGAAAGAATACATGCTATTTGTTTCTTTGTGTTAAACCTCTTGTACCTGCTTAACCAGTGCCCAACATGTAAAAGGAGCCAAGAGAATGTTGAAAGTGTGTGACAATGAAAGTGTTAGTCACTCAGTCATGTCTGACCCTTTGCGACCCCATGGACTGGAGCCCACCAGGTTCTTCTTCTCCATGGGATTCTCCGGGCCAGAGCACCAGAGCGGGTTGCCATTTCTTCCCCCAGGAGGTCTTGCCTTCCTAGGGATGGAACCTGGGTCTCCTGAGTTGCAGACGAATTCCTGACAATCTGAGTCACCAGGCAAGTCCCCCAAGTGAACATTAGGTCAATGCTGATATTTGAATGGTGGCCAAAGTAAATTTCATTGTTCCACAAACTTTATGATTAGGGTAAGCCATTTTTTTGTTTTTCATGATTCAGTTCACAAAATTAGCCCTTTTAGATTATTTTCTGTCTTTGACCTTCTCAGATCTACTTCCGATAGACTTTATGTTCCCCAGAAATATTTGTCATTCAAAGAAAATAACGCCCTAGGGTGACTAATTGTGTAATAATGGAGAAGAACTCATCGCGGTCTTTCCCACCCCCAATCTAGCACCAAGTGCTTTTTCCTGTAGCCCATTTTACTCAAAATACAAAATAATTGTATTAACTGGGGGTTTGGAGAGGGGGTGATTTTTTTTTATTATTTAAAAGAAACGCTAATTTGCTATTAAATCTCTTGTTGAAAGACTAATAGCTTAATGAACGCATTAAACATGTGCAAATTAGGTTTTTTTGGAATGCATTACTTAGTTTCAGATTGAAAGGGGGTGATATATCATCGTCATCTCTGCGGGAATTAATGAGGCATTAGGCCATTTCCTGTCATGGAGGCCAGACTTAGGAAGGGTCCGCCTGTTTGCACATGTGAGGCGTGTCCTGTTCTCTCTCCACCCACTACACACATCGTTTCTGGTTCCTCCTGCTGTTGCAGCCTCAGCTTTGGTACTTGAAATACAAATGTCGGCTCACCATCAGTTCAGAAGTGAAAAGTAGTCTATGCAAGTGACAAATGTTGTTTACCGTTGCTAGGAAAGAGGGCGGAATGATGAGTGCGTATATTAACATCACAGGGGATGGGTTTGGTAGTCATTCAATGGCCATCCTGCCCTGTGAAGACACATAACCTCTCTCCATTTCCCTCAATCACCCACTCACGCTCACACATCTACATTAAAATAAAGAGCCCAAGGCAAGGCAAGCCATCTTAGCTATCATAAGTGGCGAGGTGTTCTCAGCTCAACAGAGTTTGTCACCAGCTCTCAATCTTTCCTCATCACAAACACGGCTTTCTCGGCCTGCATCTTCTGATGGATTTCCCATATCCTGTAGGTCCCAAATCAGCACTTCCACACCTCCATGAGCATGCTGCATTTAAAGCCATCAGTTAATTCTATGACATAAATGATCTCTCACCTGCATTTATTTTTATAATTAGCAGGTATGACATTTAATTCTGTCTCAAGAATCTCTGATAAATTTTCAGTGTACCTAGAGATAATTGAAGATGGCATGGCCTATTGAGAATCAGATTTTGGAGAGTCCCTATGCAGACGTTAGATTAGATCCAGAAATAACATACATGTGGGACATGGACATATTAGAACAATGCTAACTAATTTTTTATATATATAATTTACAAAGTGTAACATAACATAACAATTTTCCCTACTTCCTCAGCTCAAATACAAAACTTCAGGCCCTAATCTACCTATGTCTCTCACAACCACCAAATTTCCCCTTTGTCTTCCAGTTACATTTCAATTCAGGTTCCCACCTAATGGATGCAGATTCTTCTTCTGCTACACATCCCTGATTCTAGCAGTTCCCTCTCAAGCAATTTTGAGTAATTGATTTCAGATTTTTAAAAGTCCATTCTATTCATTGTTTCCTAAAAGTAGAACCATGACCAGTGCATTCATGTCCATTTTTGATGGCATAGTTAATATTAAGGTGAGGAATCTAACGTTCTTCGTCAAACTGATGGCTTCTTGCGTGGGGGGAGGAGGGAAGACAGACACTTCATTAGTTAACCTTGGTTTGGCTATAAGCCAAATTCCCATTTGAATGCAGAGTTCCAAAGAATACCAAGGAGAGTTAAGAAAGCCTTCCTCAGAGATCAATGCAAAGAAATAGAGGAAAACAACAGAATGGGAAAAACTAGAGATCTCTTCAACAAAATTAGAAATACCAAGGGAACATTTCATACAAAAATGGGCTAAATAAAGGACAGAAATGATATGGACCTAACAGAAGCAGAAGATATTAAGAAGAGGTGGCAAGAATATACAGAGAACTGTGCAAAAAAGATCTTCACCACCAAGATAATCACGATGGTGTGATCATTCACCTAGAGCCAGACATCCTGGAATGTGAAGTCAAGTGGGCCTTAGAAAGCATCACTATGAACAAAGCTAGTGGAGGTGATGGAATTCCAGTGGAGCTATTTCAAATCCCAAAAGATGATGCTGTGAAAGTGCTGCACTCAATATGCCAGCAAATTTGGAAAACTCAGCAGTGGCCAGTGGACTGGAAAAGGTCAGTTTTCATTCCAATCCCCAAAAAAGACAATGCCAAAGAATGCTCAAACTACCGCACAATTGCACTCATCTCACACACTAGTAAAGTAATGCTCAAAATTCTCCAAGCCAGGCTTCAACAGTACGTGAACCGTGAACTTCCTGATGTTCAAGCTGGTTTTAGTAAAGGCAGAGAAGCCAGAGATTTAATTGCCAACATCTGCCAGATCATGAAAAAGCAAGAGAGTTCCAGAAAAACATCTATTTCTGCTTTATTGACCATGCCAAAAGCTTTGACTGTGTGGATCACAATACACTGTGGGAAATTCTGAGAGAGATGGGAATACCAGACCACCTAACCTGCCTCTTGAGAAACCTATATGCAGGTCAGGAACCAACAGTTAGAACTGGACATGCAACAGACCGGTTCCAAATAGGAAAAGGAGTTCTTCAAGGCTGTTTATTGTCACCCTCCTTATTTAACTTATATGCAGAATACATCATGAGAAATGCTGAGCTGGAAGAAGCACAAGCTGGAATCAAGATTGCCGGGAGAAATATCAATAACTTCAGATATGCAGATGACACCACCCTTATGGCAGAAAGTGAAGAGGAACTAAAAAGCCTCTTGATGATAGTGAAAGAAGAGAGTGAAAAAGTTGGCTTAAAGCTCAACATTCTGGAAAGTAAGATCATGGCATCCTGTCTGATCACTTCATGGGAAATAGATGGGGAAACAGTGGAAACAGTGGCTGAATTTATTTTTCTGGGCTCCGAAATCACTGCAGATGGTAATTGCAGCCATGAAATTAAAAGACGCCTACTCCTTGGAAGGAAAGTTATGACCAACCTAGATAGCATATACAAAAGCAGAGACATTACTTTGCCAACCAAGGTCCATCTAGTCAAGGCTATGGTTTTTCCAGTAGTCATATATGGATGTAAGTATTGGGCTGTGAAGAAAGCTGAGTGCTGAAGAATTGATGCTTTTGAACTGTGGTGTTGAAGAAAACTCTTAAAAGTCCCTTGGACTGCACGGAGATCCAACCAGTCCATCCTAAAGGAGATCAGTCTTGGGTGTTTATTGGAAGAACTGATGCTGAGGCTGAAACTCCAATTCTTAGTCCACCTCATGTGAAGAATTGACTCATTGGTAAAGACCCTGATGCTGGGAGGGATTGGGGCAGGAGGAGAAGGGGATGACAGAGGATGAGATGGCTGGATGGCATCACTGACCTGATGCACATGAGTTTGGGTGAACTCCAGGAGTTCAGTTCAGTCACTTAGTCTTGTTTGACTCTTTGTGACTCCATGAATCGCAGCACGCCAGGCCTCCCTGTCCATCACCAACCCCCAGAGTCCACCCAAACCCATGTCAACTGAGTCAGTGATGTCATCCAACCATCTTATCCTCTGTCGTCCTCTTCTCTTCCTGCCCTCAATCTTTCCCAGCATCAAGGTCTTTGCAAAGGAGTCAGCTCTCGCATCAGGTGGCCAAAGTATTGGAGTTTTAGCTTTACCATCAGTCCTTCCAGTGAACACCCAGGACTGATCTCCTTTAGTATTGGTTTGGTTGGATTGGTTGGGTCTCCAATCAGTCCAAGGGACTCTCAAGAGTCTTCTCCAACACCACAGTTCAAAAGCATCAATTCTTCAGCACTCACCTTTCTTCACAGTCCAACTCTCACATCCATACATGACCACTGGAAAAACCATAGCCTTGACTAGACAGAACTTTGTTGGCAAAGTAATGTCTCTGCTTTTAATATGCTGTCTAGCTTGGTCATAAGTTTCCTTCCAAGGGTAAACTAATTTTAATTTTATGGCTGCAGTCACGATTTGCAGTGATTTTGGAGCCCAGAAAAATAAAGTCAACCACTGTTTCCACTGTTTCTCCATCTATTTCCCATGAAGTGATGGGACCAGATGCCATGATCTTAGTTTTTTGAATGTTGAGCTTTAAGCCAACTTTTTCACTCTCTTCTTTCACTTTCATCAAGAGGCTCTTTAGTTCTTTACTTTCTGCCCTAAGGGTGGTATCATATCTGAGGTTATTGACATTTCTCCTGGCAATCTTGATTCCAGCTTGTGCTTCCTCCAGCCCAGGGTTTCTCATGATATACTCTGCATATAAGTTAAATAAGTAGGGTGACAATATACAGCCTTGATGTACTCCTTTTCCTATTTGGAACCAGTCTGTTATTCCAAGTCCAGTTCTAACTGTTGTTTCCTGACCTGCTTACAGGTTTCTCAAGAGGCAGGTTAGGTGGTCAGGTATTCCCATCTCTTTCAGAATTTTCCACAATTTCTTATGATCCATATAGTCAAAGGCTTTGAATAAAAGAGAGGTAATTTATTAGAAGGAAAGTGGGATAGTTCACAAAAAGAAAGATGTGATTGAACAATCAGGCCTTAGGAGTTAGGAGTCAGTGGAGATCCCAGGACCCAACAACTATAGCTCTTCTGAATCTTCTCTTAAGGAAATTGCCAAGTCTATGACTACATTTGTGAATTTGCATAGTACCCGTGTCTTGAGAATTTTACTTGTCTGTGAGTCACCCTGGGACATGTGTCTCCACGATGATCCATAAACTGCAGCCAGGAAGTAGGATTCTGTTCAGTTCAGTCGCTCAGTCTTATCCGACTCTTTGCGACCCTATGAATCACAGCACGCCAGGCCTTCCTGTCCATCACCATCTCCCGGAGTTCACTCAGACTCGCGTCCATCGAGTCCGTGATGCCATCCAGCCATCTCATCCTCAGTCGTCCCCTTCTCCTCCTGCCCCCAATCCCTCCCAGCATCAGAGTCTTTTCCAATGAGTCAACTCTTCGCATGAGGTGGACAAAGTTCTGGAGCTTCAGCTTTAATATCATTCCTTCCAAAGAAATCCCAGGGCTGATCTCCTTCAGAATGGACTGGTTGGATCTCCTTGCAGTCCAAGGGACTCTCAAGAGTCTTCTCCAACACCATAGTTCAAAAGCATCAATTCTTCGGCACTCAGCCTTCTTCACAGTCCAACTCTCACATCCATACGTGGCCACAGGAAAAACAATAGCCTTGACTAGACGGACCTTCGTCGGCAAAGTAATGTCTCTGCTTTTGAATATGCTATGTAGGTTGGTCATAACTTTTCTTCCAAGGAGTAAGCGTCTTTTAATTTCATGGCTGCAGTCACCATCTGCACTGATTTTGGAGCCCAAAAAAATAAAATTTGATACTGTTTCTACTGTTTCCCCATCTATTTCCCATGAAGTGATGGGACCAGATGCCATGATCTTAGTCTTCTGAATGTTGAGCTTTAAGCCAACTTTTTCACTCTCCTCTTTCACTTTCATCAAGAGGCTTTTTAGCTCCTCTTCACTTTCTGCCATAAGGGTGGTGTCATCTGCATATCTGAGGTGATTGATATTTCTCCCGGCAATCTTGATTCCAGCTTGTGTTTCTTCCAGTCCAGCGTTAGTACAAAGGTTCTGGGGCCAGGCCCCTCTGTGGAGAACCTTGCCAGAGTCAAGTATGGGTCTACTAAGCACATCCCCATTTAGGAAGCATGTATGGAACACTTCCTTTCAGTAGCATTCACAAAGCCTAAGGCAGGAGGTAGATGGGAACCCTAAGCCCCGCTCCAAGCTGCTGCAGGCCAAGGCAACACCCGAGATCAGGCCCGCCCTTCAGCCGCCCACTTCCACCTCCAAACACACACCCACACACATTCTCCCCACCATTATGGCCTTGTCTTCTCACTACCGCATTTAACATATAAAAACAGCAGTGCCCAAAGGAAGCAAGTTTCTTTTTCTGAAATTGGAGGAAAAAGAGTTGCTTTGACTTGAAAAGTCCAATTTCTTGCTGAGTTATTCTCCCTCTCTCCAGTTAATTTAAAAAAGAGAACTCCCCGATTACTATAAAAAAGAGAAACACTAAAGCATACAGATAATTTTCAAGGTGTGGTGTAAGGTCTTACAACCATGAGACTGAAGATGACCGAGGGATGATCCTTTTAGAGTTTCCTTGTAGAGTATCAGCTTTTCTGAAATGATTAGAAAAGTGTCTCTGTCTAAATGGTGACTTCTGCTGATTGCATGATAATAATGACAAAATATAAAAATCTGCCCCCCACAATTCGTTGTTGTAATTTTAGCAATTCTCCCTAAATTATCAAAATAATATATACTCAACGCATGAACATTAAGAGGCCAAAATGCACAAAATATACTGTCTTTTACGCATGAGCCTCTCGGCTCTCACACTGGCACCTCTATATTCTTTGTACTCTGGGTACTGGTTTATTTTTAACATTTGTTATTATAATTAATATTTTACTTAACGATATTTTGTGTATGCCATGTAATGTTAATAATATTCTTCTAAAGCCTTTACTGCTGTTACTGTTGTTGTTATATGAGTGGTGTATATTAATGATAGAGTGATTAGAACATGCAAAGAAGTGAAAAGTCACCAGAAGTCCTCCCATCAAGACAGAGATGGCTTCTCTAGAAACAGTGTGGTACCCATTCTTCCAGGTTTATTATAAAACGACTCTCATGTCTGCAGACCATTCTGCTATGTGAATGTATTTTAATTCATTTAAGAATTCCCTCTCATTGAGTATTTAGTGTTTTTTTAAATTTTCTGATCAATAATACCACTGCAATTATCATCTTTATGAATATCCTGTATGTGTTCTTTTTCCAAGAATTTGTTTTCTAGCGAAATTCCTAAAAAGTGGAAGTGTTTGTTAATGATACATGCATTTTTTAAGCTGCCTCTTGGTAGGCATTCTCATATTTGTTTTCTAAGTTCTTTCAGATTTATTATACCATTTGATTCTCTCAATTGTGCCATGAGGGTGGCAAGTGAGACATCATTTTCCTCCTTCACAAGTGGGAAGACTGAGATTCAGAGAGCTCTGCCCAGATCGTACAACCCTTCAGTGGCAAAGCCTGGCATGTACTCTAGGTCCTTTGTCTCCAATTCATATTTAAACACAGATGTGCTGCTGATGGAGTAAGATCTAGCTTTAATCCTAAAAGGAAGACATGGCATAATAAGATAGCTATGTTTATCGTCTACCTATTCTGCACTGTTCGATGATTTTAGATACACGATCTCGTATAATCCTCACAGTAAATTTGTGTCATTGTTGTATCGTCTCCTTCACAGGCTATAGGACTGAGGATTAGTGAGGCTAAGTAATTCCTTCAAAGACAGAGAAGAGGCGGAAGCAGGATTTCGACTCCAATTATGAAATCCGTGCCTTTCTCTATGCACCATGCTATGGCCCTTAAGGACAAGATTCCAGCCCAAATCGATTTTCTTCAGTTAAAGCCAATGTCTGAATGAGACTTTTTTCCACTAAAGTTTGAGAGAAGACAGAGAGATGTGTAGAGTCAGGTTCTTTTTAGGGTCCGACAAAGAATTAGTCAAGGTTGAAAAGGCAAGCCCTAAACCCACAAGATCCCCCAACTGCTTGCATCAGAGAGCAAGAGAAAAGGAAAGGGACTTGGGGAGCAAATACATGGCGTGCAGGAAGTGCCGTGCTCTTACGTATAACCACCAGCTTCATAAGGGGTTGGTGGAGGGGGTTGCTTGCAGCGCTTACAAACCTCCTGGGTGCAGATCTCCCACGCAACGTCAGCTTCCAACCTACCCACTGATCTTGCAACACCATGAAGAGTGATTCTGTTCAGCTTTCATGATTGAAACTCTACTGGGTCTTAGAGGTACAAGTATAGGAAGGAATATGGCATTCATTGCAATAAAATTAACAAGCAGTTCTTGAACCTTGACTTTATTTCAGGAGGTAGGCCAAGCATTAGGATTATAAAGTTAAGCCAGACAAAGCCATGATCTAAAAATCCTCTCAGGCTAGTAGTGAGAAAGACATGTAAACAATTTGATGTAATATATGAGTAATAATAGAAGCACATCCTAGGAACAATGATACTATATTAACATATTAAAGTGATCAGCTTCACTCCAGTAGGCTATCTGATTCTTCTGCACTTTTCATTTATACATTTTGCCCCTTTTTGATAATACTCATTCCACAGCAATGAAGAAAATTGTAAATAATTTGCATTGAATAAGTGTTCTACATATTCAAAGGTGCCTTATGTCTCAAGTGATAGGGTTTCCTCTGTCTCTCCACTTCCATGGACAAACATGCAACATAATGACATTCTCAGTGGCTCTTCTAACTGCATTAAGTTTGTAGATGAAGATTGGAACTATTTTTGGAAACTTAAAAAAATTACCAAGGGAGGCACTTTCATCATTTATTCATATGCAGGCTCTTTATTTTTTATTTATTAATGAAGTTTAGAAAGTGGTTCTCATAGAGCATCAAGTGGCTTTCTTATAAAAATAAAATACGACTAATCCAGGCTCTAATGGTTCTTCCCAACCTAGTGTTCAACTTCGGAATAAACAGTTCTCCTGAGAGTCACAACAAACAGGGATTTCTGTGCCTCTGGCACCAATAGACTGAACAAAGGCAACAACAGGAAGTCACAGGGCTAAGATAATTAGGCAGAGTACTAAGTGTCTCATTTATCTGGAAAAAAATCAGTGAGTGTATTTCTCATTCACTGAAGCTATTCAACAATGGTAACAATCATCTCAGAGGAATTTTTTAGAAAGACTCCAAGGACTGGAGGTTGAGCAGTTGGGTTGAAATAGGTCACTGTTTCCCAAACTGCATTCTAGAAACTGGAAAAACAGTTAAGAGTTGGGACATAGGAAAAAAAAATAAAAACAGTCAAATAAGTTTAGGAAACACCGTATTATATAACTCCTTGTTAGTGATTCACAACATATTTAAATTTAATAAGGGATCTGAAAAGTTCTACAGCTAAGAAAATAGTTTAGCTTTGATTTGGTCAGAATTTCCCAAGTGTAGTTTCAGGAACTTATGAAAGAAGAGCGCACTATTAATTTATGATATAAACCTGCATTATACAAAGCACCAAGTTTGGGCAACTGTGAGCCAGGATATGGAGGTTTATTCCAACACTAATGTTCTGTCTTTGTCAATTTCACAGCCTAGTAAGACAATGGCTTGACCAAATTAATGTCACTCTAACCAGAGATAATTTATTAAAGACGCTGTCCAGCTTGTCTCCTTTGTTTATCTAGTTAGTTCAGCTCATTGTTTAGGTCACTATGAAACCATTGTTCCTTCAGAGAAACAATTTTATTGACCCTTTGTCACCTTTTGAGGATAATTGTTATTAATTTGTATTATCTGATTAATATATTTCCCCACTTGTATGCTGAAAACACTATGAAGAAATAGTTTATTTTTGCTGAAAGTTGCATTTACCACAGCTCCTAGGATGCCTGTGACATGGTGGTTGTTTGTTTAATAAGTATCTATCAAATGCTTAAGGGAAAAAAGACCTCATAGAAGTCTAAAGATTCTTTCCCTAAGAATATATAAATTCATTCTCGTGCAAAAGATTTTGTTAATGACTTAGATGAAGGCTAAAAGATGTGTTTATCATTTTAGTAATTGGCACAATGTTTGGTAAGTAGATATGGAATGATCAAAGAGGGAATAAAACAAGTCTCATCAGGCTGAGTCAATGGACTGAATCCCTAAATCTGGCCTTTAATAGGAATAAACGGTTGGCCTGCAAAAATCCCCATGGATAATTACAGTATGAGAAAGAGAGGGCTTAACAGCATGAGACATTTTCTTATAAAACAAGGACATACATACACGCACATATAGATACACATTTTGATGGTAGTTCAGCAGACATCATGAGTGAGACACTGATATTGGTGATGCAAATGCATGTTGACTTAGACTGCATTAAGATGATATAAACATCAAGATTTGGAAAGATAGGGTTATAGCATAGGGCTTTGAAGTGTAGGTTCTTAAGGCAGATTTTCCTGCTTTGAGTCTCGGGTTCTGCCACTCGCAGTTGCAGAGCTCAGGAGTGACTCAGTCTTTCTGTGCCTTCGTTTTCTCATCTGTAAAATGAACGCATCTCAAAAGGGCTACAAAAAAATAAGAGGTAATAGTCAAGGTTGCTTCCTGACCTGCAAAAAGGTTTCTCAAGAGGCGGGTCAGGTGGTCTGGTATTCCCATCTCTTTCAGAATTTTCCAGTTTATTGTGATCCACACAGTCAAAGCTTTTGGCATAGTCAATCAAGCAGAAATAGATGTTTTTCTGAAACTCGCTTGCTTTTTTGATGATCCAGAGGATGTTGACAATTTGATCTCTGGTTCCACTGCCTTTTTTAAATCCAGCTTGAACATCTGGAAGTACAGTTCACGTATTGCTGAAGCCTGGCTTGGAGAATTTTGAGCATTACTTTACTAGTGTGTGAGATGAGTGCAATTGTGTGGTAGTTTGAGCATTCTTTGGCATTGCCTTTCTTTAGGATTGGAATGAAAACTGACCTTTTCCAGTCCACTGGCCACTGCTGAGTTTTCCAAATTTGCTGGTATATTGAGTGCAGCACTTTCACAGCATCATCTTTCAGGATTTGAAATAGCTCCACTGGAATTCCATTAACTCCACTAGCTTTGTTCATAGTGATGCTTTCTAAGGCCCACTTGACTTCACATTCCAGGATGTCTGGCTCTAGGTGAGTGATCACACCATCGTGATTATCTTGGTGGTGAAGATCTTTTTTGTACAGTTCTGTGTATTCTTGCCACCTCTTCTTAATATCTTCTGCTTAAGCCACAGTTAGAACTGGACATGGAACAACAGACTGGTTCCAAATAGGAAAAGAAGTACGTCAAGGCTGTATATTGTCACCCTGCTTATTTAACTTATATGCAGAGTACATCATGAGAAACGCTGGGCTGGAAGAAGCACAAGCTGGAATCAAGATTGTCGGGAGAAATATCAATAACCTCAGATATGCAGATGACACCACCCTTATGGCAGAAAGTGAAGAGGAATTAAAAAGCCTCTTGATGACAGTGAAAGAAGAGAGTGAAAAAGTTGGCTTAAATCTCAACATTCAGAAAACAAGGATCATGGCATCTGGTCCCATCACTTCATGGGAAATAGATGGGGAAACAGTGGAAACAGTGTCAGACTTTATTTTGGGGGGCTCTAAAATCACTGCAGATGGTAATTGTAGCCATGAAATTAAAAGACACTTACTCCTTGGAAGGAAACTTATGACCAACCTAGACAGCGTATTCAAAAGCAGAGACATTACTTTGCCAACCAAGGTCCATGTAGTCAAGGTTATGGTTTTTCCAGTGGTCGTGTATGGATGTGAGAGTTGGACTGTGAAGAAGGCTGAGTGCTGAAGAATTGATGCTTTTGAACTGTGGTGTTGGAGAAGACTCTTGAGAGTCCCTTGGACTGCAAGGAGATCCAACCAGTCCATCCTAAATGAGATCAGTACTGGGTGTTCTTTGGAACAACTGATGCTGAGGCTGAAACTCCAATACTTTGTCCACCTCATGAGAAGAGTCGACTCATTGGAAAAGACTCTGATGCTGGGAGGGATTGGGGGCAGGAGGAGAAGGGGATGACAGAGGATGAGATGGCTGGATGGCGTCACAGACCTGATGCACATGAGTTTGGGTAAACTCCAGGCATTGGTGATGGACAGGGAGGCCTGGCGTGCTGCGATTCATGGGGTCACAAAGAATCGGACACGACTGAGCGACTGACCTGAACTGAACTGAATAGTCAAGGTACTAGATCAGTTAGCTCTCAGTGGTGCTGGTTTAATCACTAAATAGTGTCACACTCTTGTGACCCCATGGACTGTAGCCCCCTCGGCTCCTCTCTCCATGGGATTCTCCAGGCAAGAACACTGGAGGGGGTTGCTTTCCTTCTTCTAGCTCTCAGCAAATCATAGCAATTATTGCAAGCTATATTAGTGAGATTAGTATTATGACTATTGCAGTGGTTCTGAGTTTTGCACAGGAAGTTTCAATAATAGGAGGATGAGAGGACCGTAGAGTGTATTTTTCAGCACTGTGCACTACAGGGTCAGGTAGGCATGGACTGGAATTCCATACATACTTCTACTATTTGTTTGCTACACAAGTTACTTAACCTGCCTCTGCCTCCACTTCCTTATCTCCTCTGGATAACTGAAAGAAATGAATGAGTGGTACCTGAGCATCACTCAGTTTGGTACACAGTAAGTGACCAAATGCACAGCAAGTGAGGATTTTAGAGAAGAACAAGGTAGTTGAGCAAGGGAAGCCAAGCAAGAATTCTAAGACAAGACAGACTTAAGGATGTGCTCAGGCTTTTAAAATATTTGAGAGGCTCAAATTAAAAGAAGACTAGAACTTTGGGTTTCAACAAATAGATAAAAGCAAAAGAGAGAAACATTTTAAGATCAGTATAAAATTAAAAGAACCTTTGAGTAGTCATACAGTCCAAAAATAGAAAGGGAGGCTGGAAAAGGTAGTAAGCTGCTGTTCACTCCAGGGGTCATTTAAGCTTTTTCTGCACAACACTGTGTAGGAGTCTAACTAAATATTTAATGCTCCCCCAAACTCTGTGACTATAGTTTATGACATTCCATTAATAGACACATGTAAATTTTCCTTTCGGCAGAGACATCTGATTTGTCTCAATGTGTGAAGACAGAGGCGTAGGGACAGGAAGATGAGGGAAGTTGATTGTGTCGCCTTAAAAAAAAAATCTCCACCTCACTGTCTGTAACTCAGAAACACCTGAGTGAACAGTAGAATTTTGGAACATCCCCACATATAATAAGGATATTCTGATTCATCAGTGGTTTGGAAAATGGACACCAACTCATTGCCGCAGGAGCTAATGCTTTAGAGCATCTTCCATTCTGAAAGTCTGCAAATCACACTGAAATGCCACACACTCTTGAGACAAGAGGGGGCAGCTATGCTAAAGAACATTAAATCTCCCTTTAATCTGAAAGGGAGATTTCTTTGATATTGAGGCAAAAGCAGGGGAAACCAAGGCAAGAGAATGCAAATGTCAGGCCAGGATTTGCCCTGCACATAGGGTAAGACTTAGCATTCAAATGAAGAAAAATCAGTGGGCAGATGCTGGTAACACTCTGCACTGATGGCTGATCATAACAATAAGCAAAATATAATAGCAATATGTGTTGTTCGCTTAAGGGGCACCAGGCCCCATGCTAAGCATTTCACCCACACTTACCCTAGTTTTTCATCATAGATGAAATACATATGATTTCTCATAAGACACATAAAATTTTCAGTACAATTTTCAAGATGAGGATACTGAGATTTAGAGGGAGGGAGCTGACCCAAATCATGAAATTGGACAGGGCACAGCCAAGATTCAATCACAGCCAGTAGATTGCAAAGACCATGTTCTCAACTTGATACCCTGCCATACCATATCTTGCTCTCTCAAAGTGCCTGTCCTATTCCTATTCATCCAGTTCCTTTGCAAATCCTCCTGTTCCCCACCAAAATGCATTCTACCTGATCAATTCTAAATTATTCTCTCTCCTCCAGATCACCCCCCAAAGCACTGTGGGTATATGTATACCACTATTATGGCATTTAGGTCTGTTGTAAATTAGTTGGGACCCTAGCTACTCTAATCATTTCTGCCACCAACCAAATGACAAATGTTTACATAGTCTTCTGTGTCGCTCCTGCAAGGCCAGGTACATAGAAATGGTACTAGTGCATAGAGAAATACACAGAAATACTATTATTACAGCATGTAAATATTAGCTAATATATGTGTCAGGTACGACTCTCAGCAACTTTTATGCACTAATTAATTTAACAGTACAAGAAAGCAACGCAGTAGAGATAATCACCATATTCACTGTACAGAATGTTAAAATACCTTAGATACTTAATTATATGAACATGTCTTTTCTTATCCTTATAAATTGCTATGATTTTAGTTTACGTTTGCTCACCTCTTGGCTTCTGCCTATTCTAAACCATCGTTTACAAGGCTCCTATGATTATCTTGTGAAAGCTGAGGTTACATCAGCCCATTCCCCTGGTGGCCTCATTTCCTGCAGGACAGAGTCCAGACCCCTGTTTATCAAACCAGTTCTTCCTAATCTGGCCTCAGTCTCTCTTGCATCTGTATTTTCCTCTCTCCCCCATTTACTCTGTGCCCTAAATGGCCTGGAAAGACCATATATCTGAGCCAGTTCTAATTGTGCCCGTCATTCTAAAATGTCCTTTCCTCAGCCTTCAGAATGGGAGAAAATAATAGCAAATGAAGCAAATGACAATGAATTAATCTCAAAAATAGACAAGCAGCTCATGGAGCTCAATTCCAGAAAAATAAACGACCCGATCAAAAAATGGGCCAAGGAACTAAACAGACATTTCTCCAAAGAAGACATCCAGCTGGCTAACAAACACATGAAAAGATGCTCAGCATCACTCATTATCAGAGAAATGCAAATCAAAACCACAGTGAGGTACCATTTCACACCAGTCAGAATGGCTGCTGTCAAAAAAAGTCTACAAACAATAAATGCTGGAGAGGGTGTGGAGAAAAGGGAACCCTCTTACACTGTTGGTGGGAATGCAAACTAGTACAGCCACTATGGAGAACAGTGTGGAGATTCCTTAAAAAACTGGAAATAGAACTGCCTTATGACCCAGCAGTCCCACTGCTGGGCATACACACCAAGGAAACCAGAATTGAAAGTGACACATGTACCCCAGTGTTCATCACAGCACTGTTCACAATAGCCAGGACATGGAACAACCTAGATGTCCATCAGCAGATGAATGGATAAGAAAGCTGTGGTACATATACACAATGGAGTATTACTCAGCCACTAAAAAGAATACATTTGAATCAGTTTTAATGAGGTAGATGAAACTGGAGCCTATTATACAGAGTGAGGTAAGCCAGAAAGAAAAATACCAATACAATATGCTAATGCATATATATGGAATTTAGAAAGAGGGTAACAATGGCCCTATATCCGAGACAGCAAAAGAGACACAGATGTATAGAACAGTCTTTTGGATTCTGTGGGAGAGGGCGAGGGTGGGATGATTTGAGAGAATAGCATTGAAACGTGTATTATCATATGTGAAACAGATCACCAGTCCAGGTTCGATGCATGGGATAAGGTGCTCAGGGCTGGTGCATTGAGATGACACTGAGGGATAGGATGGGGAGGGACGTGGAAGGGGGATTCAGGATAGGGAACACACATACACCCATGGCTGATTCATGTCAATGTATGGCAAAAACCTCCTACAATATTGTAAAGTAATTAGCCTCCAATAGAAATAAATGAATTAAAATGTCCTTTCCTGAGCTTATCTACTTAAAAAAAAAAAAAAAAGGAATCTTCCACGGCAGCCCTGATTACACCCAAGGACACTACCATCATCTCCAGTCTTTTGCCTGACTTTGCTGTTTTCACTCTAGACCCTGCCCTCCCAAAGGGTTCCCAACAAGAGCCCAGGAGAACTTTTTTTTAAAAAGAAATCCCTTCTTGTCACTGCCCAGCTCAAAATCTAAACTGACTTTTCATAATATGCAGAATAATATATAAACCCATGACCTTCCCCCTGAGCTTCTGCATGGTCTAGCTAACGCCTTCTATTTTAACTCTTCTTTACACTTTCAATATGCTGGCCTTCTTTCTGTCTCAAGACCATGGACTCATTCATTGCTCACCCATCCACACCTTAGTAGTCTTGTATTTATTTTCTGTGGTATTGCAATTAACAGTAAGAAATATATATTTGGTCTCCATCCTCAAAGAAGCTCAGAGCACAGACCTCAGAAAATCCTTGGAGTTTCCTAAAGGAAGAGAGCATTAAATGTGTTTTGGTTATGTTAATAAGGTGAGATTTAGGAAAAGACTTAGTGACTGAACAACAGCAAGGATGGGGGTTGGGTGCCAGTGGAGCCCAACAGATTGGAGTCCCTGTGTGAGAACCAAGTCTTGCTGCTGGTGTCTGAATTAGGGGTGGAAGCACTGTTCTGAAGGCCTGAGCTCCTAACCCACGGGATCCGATGCTACCTCCAGGTACTGCCAGAATCGAGCTGAGTTGTAGGACATCCAGCTAGTGTCTGAGCATTGCCAGCTGGTTTGGGGGAACCCCCTCCTCCCTGTTGGAGCTGGCAGGAGAACTCTATCTTCCCCTGCCTGGATTCTCAGATGGGTCTTTCCCAGACTTTCTTTACATCTCTGTTCAAATGTCACCGTTTTGGACAGACCCTTGTTGGCTTCCTTATTTTGAGTGTGTCCTGCTCTTCCTTACAATCACTAACTCCTTCCCTTCCCTTTTTTCACAACCTTTCTGCCCTATGAAGCCACAGTGTGTATTAATCTGTGTACCTCTTTATAGACTGTCTCACCACTATGAAAGTCTAAGGACTATTAGCTTCAGGGATTTGGAGTATTTTGTAATTTGTTTTTTTCTTGGTGGACAATGTGAAGCAAAAAATAAATGTTTGTTAAAAGAATGAAAGCTGTTCTGTGGCATCTTCCCCTTAACCTTAAGAAGAATTATGTGTTATTACTTGTTCCCCTCCAGTGGATATTCCTCATAACAATTTTTTATGATTTGTCATTACGAGGAGCCACTATTGTTTTATTTATTTTTTTCACTTGTATCCCCATTTCCTTCCCCACATTATAGGTGATTAGTGTGTTTAACCTAGTACCCTAGGAACCTAGTTTTTGTTTATTATTTTGTAGTTAATATGGTTTTAATGTATGTAAATGAAAAGTCGGGCTTCCCTGGTGGCTAAGATGGTGAAGAATCTGCCTTCAATGCAGGAGACCCGGGTTTGATCCCTGGGTCAGGAAGATTCCTTGGAGGAGGTGCATGGCAGCCCACTCCAGTTTTCTTGCCTGTACAGTCCCAGGGCCAGAGGACTGTGGTGGGCTATCATCCCTCGGGTCGCAGAGTTGGATATGACTGCCTAACGAACACATATGCGCAAATGACAAGTTACGGTTCTCCTTCTGTTTCTTCTGTATTCCGAACCCACACACGCTGCTGCTGTACGCTTGGGATCCTGTGTCACATGACCTTTCGATGCCCTGAGACGTGTAGCTCCCTACTGCTCCAAGCAGAGGCTCCTACACCGCTTCCACCCAACCCTGCAACAAACACCCTCTTAGCCATCCCTTTGTATACATGTGTGAAGACTCCTTTTGAACATATACCCAGAGAAGTTTTGCAGAACAAGACTACCCCAGCATTTAACTTGACTGGGCGTAACTGGAATTTTCTCCAGAATGCCTTACCCGTGTGTTCTACAGCCAGCAATGCAATGACGGTATCATATCCCCTTACCCGCTCAATATCTGCCATTATTGAGATTTTCAGTTCTTTTTCAGTGCTCTTTCTGCACTAAGGCACACGGCACACCACACTTCAGGCTATCAGGTCAGCATTCCTGTCAGTTTTTTTCAGCCTGTGCTTCCTAAGGGTGGAATGACACAGTTGTTTTGTATTCCAGTCTAGTCAAATGCCTATCACACAATGTGAACTTGATAAAAACATGTTGAATAAAAAATAAGCTATGTTCCATCACTTCACTCCACTTTCATTTGGAATATTTATTAACTTTAAAAATTCTATACGCCAACTGCTTTACTAGGTAATTCAGGCGTATTTTCTCTGGTTCTTGGAGGAAGTGTTTTCATTCCTAT
The DNA here is from genome assembly GCA_006410935.1 of Redunca redunca. NCBI lineage: Eukaryota > Metazoa > Chordata > Mammalia > Artiodactyla > Bovidae > Redunca > Redunca redunca. The sequence goes on from SJYQ01002230.1 coordinate 200,096, forward strand.
TTACAAATGAGGCAACTGAGACTAGGAAAGCTTAAATTACTTAGCTAAGGCTTTTCAGGGGATATGTATGTACCGAACATAGGGTCTGAACCTGAGTCTGAGTGACACTGACATCAAAGCATGCCCTCTTTTTTCTACTTATTCCAGTTGACTCTTGTGGTAACGAGATAAATGAATTAAATGAAACTTGTTTCCATGTTGTTATAAGATATGTCCCCCATTTCTCCCCCACACATGTAACATCATGTTGTAACTATGCCATAAACCACACCTCATTAACTCTGTAAGATAAGGTGAGCCCACATTCAGGACAGGTTTAAAGTCACTTGCATTTGGCACTTGGGAGAATATATATGTATGTGTTTGTGTGTATATATATATATATATATATATATATATATATATATTTCCTGCAGAGTTCTTAAGGGATATCAATTTAACTAGCAATTCATCTGGACATAAAGTCCTTGTTTATCTACAAGACATTACAGGATTTGTGAAATGCCTGGTAGAAATATATTAAAGTCATGTGTAAGTGTTAATTTCTGGCTTTGCGCTAGACACTGGGCTAAATTCTGACACATGATGAGGAAGAAGCCAAACATAGTCTGATACTCCGTCACTTGCTGCAGGATATGAGCGTGTACAAGAAAAGAAGCATCAGGGCAAATGTGAAAATGTTATAGGGGCACGTAACAGATTCCTGTGGCAAGGGAGACTTTGGGAAGGAAATGATTGAGATAAATAGGACAAGGGTGGAGGGAGGTGGAGGGGTGTGTGAAGAGAAGGGCAAAGAATGTACAAAAGACTAGAAGGGAAAAAACAGCTTGCATAGTCAAGGAAAGGAGAGCAATTGAACTTGGTTAGAGTATTGATTGCAAGGGGGACGGCAAGATATCAGAGTTAAAAGCTACAGGTATTTTAAAAAATATATCAGTTAGCCAGTTGGCTGGGATCAGTGGGCCAGCTTATGCAGGGCAGGTCCATTATGAGGTGCCCGCAGTTTGCAGATGACTGCAATGGACGCCCACTGGATGGTTAGCAAAGCAGAGGGAAGATGTGATCAAATATGCATTTTGGAAGATTTTCCTGGTTGCAGAAAGATCAGATTATACAGATGAGATTGAGGATGGGAAATGATAGTAGGGATAAAAAGACCACTAGGGAGGCATTTTCAGGGATCCAGGTAAGTAAAAGTGACAGTGTGACAAGAACATAGATATTAAAGGTGGAGATAACTGAACAAATAGTTTGAAAGTAGGATAAACCTAGAGACTGACTGGAGGTGGGAGCAAGGAATCGAGGATGACACCGAGGTCTCAATGTAAATCCCCTGATAGACCATAGAATACAGATCCCATTCCCTGACTCACTGATGAGCATTCTGCAGCAAGCACTTCATCTAACTGATTTCTAGAAGAACAAACAGCAGCATGAGCCCAGGACTGGAAAGGTGACATCATTAAATATTCTTGTACCCCAGCTTTTAATTTCTTGTGGCACCCAAGTCCATAATGCCTGGACTTCTAAGTGTTTGGTCCTGGTTCCCATTCCTTTACAGCTCGAACCAACAGAGCAAACGCTGAGTAAAGCTGATCAGCCCATAGTCAGAAAGACCTAGAAAGGCAGTCGTTCACAGAGAGTCTCCAGATCTTGGTCTTGGGTCTCTCTGTGGACGGGCCTCCACTAGTCCCACCTTCTGGTCTCCCTCTAAGCCCATCTCACTCTCCCTGCAGAAGGAAGAATGGATCGTTCCAGTGGTGAATTTGAAAGGAGAAAGGGTGTGTATGGCTGAGACACATCTCTCAATTTCATAGCTTCTCTGCAACTTCTCAAAAGCTCCAAAACGCTACATGTGGCTTCTCCAGATCAGGTAGCTCAGATCAGCTCACAATTTCTTAGAACAGGGTCTTTTTCAAAGCTTGTGTCTAAATCTGGCGTCACCTCTGCCCCATTTGAACCTTTCTGTCTTCTCCCTCTTGCCTTCCATTTACACTGTCTTTCAAGCTTCTTTCTTTCTCCCTTTTCCATTTATCACCCTCACCATTGTCTCACTTGTTTCTCCTTTAACTTGAAGCTCTGATTCCTTTTATTCAACATAAAAGACATCATATTTTGTGATTAGTTAGAAAGCAGCCTTGTTCTTTAACTCTATCTCTCGTCTGCTCTCAGAAGAGATTAGAATAATTTCACATCTATTAATTAAACATGTTTGTGTCATTCTAAATTACTTTGGAACCAGTGTTAATTTCTGAATAACTATCTAGTTTTGTAAATATGATTAATTGAGAAATATCATTCAAATATTTAAGGCCTTCCTTTATCTGCCAATTACATATCTTTTGTAGGTAATTGTTACTGCCTCCATATTTAAATCTTCTAACCCTGCCCAGTATCCAAATTAGCCTGTAGGAAATCCAAGATTTTCTGGAATGTTTCCTGGAATGCCCTCCCATCTTTGGGTTATTGTACACCCTTCACTACTCACAGAAAGAAATTTAAAACACACTTTTCTAAGAAACTGGCTTTGATCAATGCCACCCTAATCATTTTTATACTGCATTGCTCCACACATATACATTCTACCCGAACACTTCTACATCTTGGACTTCTACTAAAAATCCCCTTAATCCTGAATGCTTGAAACAAAATTGCAGATTTTCCTCCTAGAAGATCTGGATCAGGAGTCTTTAAAGTCTGAGCCACAAACGATGCAGGAATGATTATCACCCTCCACGGTTCAGAGAAGTAAACATTGTTTGCTTTGCTCAAGCCTAGCCTGATTTTACTACAGGTCACACGATGTTCTTGGCTTTAGTGGGTCTGTGTTGAGTGTTTGCCATCCTAAGAGCACCATTTAGGAGCCTTTAGGTATCACAGTTCCCTTTGGTCCCATCATTAAAAATGATGCAGAATAATAATAATGACATATAAGAAACCATTTTGCATTTGTATCTTGTTAAATTATAACCATCTTACTTTTCTTGCAAGAATGATTTCTGCTCCCATAAGTGTCTATATTTCTACAGGTACCGTATTTGTTATTTATTTTGCATCTTCCAGTACAACTCACTTGGCATTCTGTACTCAATAAGTGATCAATAAGTGCGTGTTAACTAAGTTGGCAGGAAATTTGAGTCTTTGGCATCTGCCCTTGCAAAGGAGAAACGTTCCTAAGCCCAGAAAGTGTGAAAACAAGGAGTCCACAGAGAGGGGCCATTTGGAACCATGGCCAGTCACATGTTGTCATATTGCCTCAAAGTCCTGAATCCTGTGCTTAGGGAATAAGAGAGAAGATGATCCAACCTCTGTTCAAGGACAAATGGTTGCAGAGACTCCTCAGAGCAGCAGGCAGAAGAGAGGTGATGTGAGACAAGAGTTTGATCTCCTGGGAAATATTAAACGTTGGAAGCTACCTTCACTGTCTGGGCACACTAACTCCGTCCAGAAACATCGCTCTGGGGACTGCAAATGTGAGAAGGTAAAACATCAGAGCACCAGCTACCGTAGCTGACTATTTTCATTGTGAATCGCTAGGGTTCCCAAACTCATCATATGTAATTAAAGTAAGAACTGATGAAAGCTTTCATCATTAGAATTTCTACTACCATATGACATAATCCCTTAAGCCTTAGATGGCAGTCTGCAAAAAAAGGATTCCTGAGTTTTCAAGCCACTTTTCCTGTGTAGCCTTACCAAGAGCCACTTAGCATTACTTTCCACCACTCTATTACATGTTCTAAACACTTCTGCCCACGGCATTCCTTCTGCAGGACAAAGCCCTCATCACCACATTTCTCATCTTTCAAGATCTGGCTTAAAACAAACAAAACAACTCTCTTCTTGAGGCCAGGCAGCAGAATATAAAGATTTTGGCCAGAACCTAAGAGAAAGATTTCTGGGATTCATAGCTCAGATGTTTTCAGTTCAGTTCATTTCATTCTCTCAGTCGTGTCCGACTCTTTGCGACCCCATGAATCACAGCACGCCAGGCCTCCCTGTCCATCACCAACTCCAGGAGTTCCCAAAGACTCACTCCCATCGAGTCAGTGATGCCATCCAGCCATCTCATCCTCTGTCGTCCCCTTCTCCTCCTGCCCCCAATCCCTCCCAGCATCAGAGTCTTTTCCAATGAGTCAACTCTCCACATGAGGTGGCCAAAGTACTGGAGTTTCAGCTTTAGCATCATTTCTTCCAAAGAAATCCCAGGGCTGATCTCCTTCAGAATGGACTGGTTGGATGTCCTTGCAGTCCAAGGACTCTCAAGAGTCTTCTCCAACACCACAGTTCAAAAGCATCAATTCTTTGGCGCTCAGTCTTCTTCACAGTCCAAATCTCACATCCATATATGACCACAGGAAAAACCATAGCCTTGACTAGACGGACCTTAGTTGGCAGAGTAATGTCTCTGCTTTTGAATATGCTATCTAGGTTGGTCATAACTTTTCTTCCAAGGAGTAAGCATCTTTTAATTTCATGGCTGCAGTTACCATCTGCAGTGATTTTGGAGCCCCAAAAATAAACTCTGGCACTGTTT
>SJYQ01002230.1:205550-242340 GCA_006410935.1 Redunca redunca
TGCTGGCATATTGACTGCAGCACTTTCACAGCATCATCTTTCAGGATTTGAAACAGCTCAACTGGAATTCTATCACCTCCACAAGCTTTGTTCATAGTGATGCTTCCTAAGGCCCACTTGACTTCATATTCCAGGATGTCTGGCTCTAGATGAGTGATCACACCATCGTGATTATCTGGGTCATGAAGACCTTTTTTGTACAGTTCTTTTGTGTTTTCTTGCCAGCTCTTCTTAATATCTTCTGCTTCTGTTAGGTCCAGACCATTTCTGTCCTTTATCAAGCCCATCTTTGCATGAAATGTTCCCTTGGTATCTCTACTTTTCTTGAAGAGATCTCTAGTCTTTCCCATTCTGTTGTTTTCCTCTATTTCTTTGCATTGATCGCTGAAGAAGGCTTTCTTATCTCTTCTTGCTATTCTTTGGAACTCTGCATTCAGATGCTTATATCTTTCCTTTTCTCGTTGGCTTTTCGCCTCTCTTCTTTTCACAGCTCTTTGTAAGGCCTCCCCAGACAGCCATTTTGCTTTTTTGCATTTATTTTCCATAGGGATGATCTTGATCCCTGTCTCCTGTACAATGTAACGAACCTCAGTCCATAGTTCATTAGGCACTCTATCTATCAGATCTAGGCTCTTAAATCTATTTCTCACTTCTACTGTATAATCATAAGGGATTTGATTTAGGTCATACCTGAATGGTCTAGCGGTTTTCCCTACTTTCTTCAATTTGAGTCTGAATTTGGTAATAAGGAGTTCATGATCTGAGCCACAGTCAGCTCCTGGTCTTATTTTTGTTGACTGTATAGAACTTCTCTATTTTTGGCTGCAAAGAATATAATCAATCTGATTTCAGTGTTGGTCATCTGGTGATGTCCATGAGTAGAGTCTTCTCTTGTGTTGTTGGAAGAGGGTGTTTGCTATGACCAGTGCATTTTCTTGGCAAAACTCTATTAGTCTTTGCCCTGCTTCATTCCGCATTCCAAGGCCAAATTTGCCTGTTACTCCAGGTGTTTATTGACTTCCTACTCTTGCATTCCAGTCCCCTAGAATGAAAAAGACATCTTTTTTGGATGTTAGTTCTAGAAGGTCTTATAAGTCTTCATAGAACTGTTCAACTTCAGCTTCTTCAGCGTTACTGGTTGGGGCTTAGACTTGGATTACTGTGATTTTGAATGGTTTGCCTTGGAAACGAACAGAGATCATTCTGTCGTTTTTGAGACTGCATCCAAGTACTGCATTTCAGACTCTTTTGTTGACCATGATGGCTGCTCCATTTCTTCTGAGGGATTCCTGCCCGCAGTAGTAGATATAATGGTCATCTGAGTTAAATTCACCCATTCCAGTCCATTTTAGTTTGCTGATTCCTAGAATGTTAACATTCACTCTTGCCATCTCCTGTTTGACCACTTCCAATTTGCTTTGATTCATGGACCTGACATTCCAGGTTCCTATGCAATATTGCTCTTTACAGCATCGGACCTTGCTTCTGTCACCAGTCACATCCACAACTGGGTATTGTTTTTGCTTTGGCTCCATCCCTTCATTCTTTCTGGAGTTATTTCTCCACTGACCTCCAGTAGCATATTGGGCACCTACTGACCTGGGGAGTTCCTCTTTCAGTATCCTATCATTTTGCCTTTTCATGCTGTTCATGGTGTTCTCATGGCAAGAATACTGAAGTGGTGCTTTACTCAGTAACAATATATCATTAGGCAAGTTACTTAGTCTCTCTAGGTCTCAGCTTTCAAGAGACAGGATATCACGTGGATACTAATATATACCCACGTCAGGAACGTTGTGGGAAATAAATGATTATGTACGTATGCTATGTGTGTTTATGTACACACACATGTATGTATATATAATAATGTATATATGTAACTCACTTTAAAATTTAATTTATTTAAAATGTAATGTTATAATTGTACATTATTTGTAATATATCAATAACTGTGTATACGGGCTTCCCACATGGCTCAGTGGTAAAGAATCTGCCTGCCAGTGCCGGAGACACATGGATTTGATCCTTGGTTTGGGGAGATCACCTGGAATAGGAAATGGCAACCCAAGCCAGTATTCTTGCCTGGAGAATTCCGTGGACAGTGGAGCCTGGCAGGCTACAGTCCATGGAGCCGCAGAGTTGGATACAACTGAGCGACTGAGAGCACGCGTGTCCGTGCTCACGCACACCCCCCACACACAGACACGTGACAGTGCTTGACATTTGCATCTGACAGTTAGTAAATGCTGAATGCAATTGTCACGGCCCTTTAATTTCGTATTTCTTTGCATTTCCGTAATTTCCTCTTTCTCTTGCTCTCTAGCTCTCTCTTGCTCTCTTCCCCTCCCCCGACTATCTCTTCCTCTGTCTCCTATGCACCACTTCTCGCATACATTATACTCAAGTGTAGCCCTGAAGTCGGCGGAACCAATAAATATCACCCAAGTGGCACCAGTATGAAGGCCTCACTCTCAAAATGGGTCTTCACAGGGGCGCCTCACGTATACACACAGTTGTCCAGGAGACGCACTCACCCCTATGTGCTACCTTTCAGGGCTTCTCTTTTCTGCTCGGACTCTTGAGTTATCTCTACTTTTACCTGCACTAGAAGAAGCTTTGCTTCCTGCTGCTGTTTTCCGCCAATGGAATGTGGCCTTGTGTTGCTGATGGAAGGTTGGTTCTATATGACAGTGAGTTGAGAACAGATCCTGTAGGAGGAGAGAGCTCTCCCCAAGTTCTGCATCAAATTTTGGCTCCTTTTGATGTCCTAGTCTATTTAGGCCGCTGTAACAAAATACCACAGAGTCAGTGGCTTAAAAGCAATAGCGTTTTTTTGTTTTTTGTTTCTTTTTTTATAGCTCTGAAGGCGGAAGCCCAAGATGAGGGTGCCCTCTTCAGGGTCACAGAGTTCTTGTTACATCCTCACAAAGCAGAAGGAGCTCTGTGGAGTCTCTTTATACGAGCCAGCAATAATTTCATTCATAAGTACTCTAATTTCATGACACTTCCCAAAGGCTCCATCTCCTAACACCACCTCCCTGGACATTAGCATTTCAACAAATGAATTTGGGGAAGGATACAGATGCTTATAGCACCTGCTATTCAAAACACGAATGCTTTGTGTTTAGCGTAGCTCAAATTCTGGGGGACACCCATTTTCCATCACTTCCCATGTTTTTACCCCCCCATGGATCTCTTCAGCTCTTTTTCAGTTGAATTTTTCTTTATTTTCTCCTAACTACAAAATAAGAGACCTCAGACATGTAGCTAGAGATGGGCTCACGTGTTTATATAAATGCTGACCATGTATTATTAACATCATGTGTAGTTTGGAATACAGAACCAAGATAAGGAAATAATAAAAAGTAAAACTAGCACTGAAAAATAGAAAATGTTATTTAACTAAGGAATATGCCAAGAGTAAGAATATTTCAAGAGTTTTATACATGCATCTATACATAAAGATAAAAGCAGCTCAATCATCTATAGTCTCAAAGCAACTCACATGTTAAGACGGAGAAGGCGATGGCACCCACTCCAGTGCTCTTGCCTGGAAAATCCCATGGGCGGAGGAGCCTGGTGGGCTGCAGTCCATGCATGGGGTTGCTAAGAGTCGGACACGACTGAGCGACTCCACTTTCACTTTTCACTTTCATGCATTGGAGAAGGAAATGGCAACCCACTCCGGTGTTCTTGCCTGGGGAATCCCAGGAACAGGGGAGCCTGGTGGGCTGCTGTCTATGGGGGTCACACAGAGTCGGACATGACTGAAGTGACTTAGCAGCAGCAGCACATGTTAAGATATGATCTTCATCAAAAACTTAGGAAGTAAGCAATTTTTATATTATTTGCTCTTCCATGAGAAAATTGGTGATTAACATTCCTCCTGGAAACTCCTCATAGTGGCCAGGTCTCTAAAATCATTAAGTAGTAGGGCTAGGAGTTGAACTTGTTATCTGATCCAAAGTCTAAAATTTACCATCAAACATGCTAGCTCCCAAGATAGCAATCGCTCTCATTCTTATAACACTAAAATAATTTCCCATCTGTTTTATAATTTTATTTGTAACTCATAAAACTTGAATTTACATGATATGATCTTGACACAGTATTATATTCAAAGAAATATATATAGTACAGCAATAATAGATAATTATACAATTTAAAAGATTTACTAGAGGACCTCGAAGAGGATCAAAGGGAATATTTTTTCTTCCAGGATGCATAGATCTTATCTTTCTTATCCCATTTTCTTCCAATATTTTACCCCTGTCTTGGGTATATTTTAGCTCACTCCTACCTAAATTCATCATAATACCAGGAAATAATACCAGGATTTATATGAGGATTAATACCATAAAATGGGCCAATGAAGGCAAAATTCACCTTAGGGGTTGAAATATGTTAAGTAAATGAGTGGGGAAAGATATTTTTCTTACGGAGTTAAGGAAAGGAAAATGATAAGCATTTGCAATTTAATCTCTTATTTAAGCTCCCTCAGATGCCCCAACAACTTTGTTATGAGACAAGTGTGTCTGGCAGTATCACTGCTTTATTTTACAGAAGAGGAAACAACTTCTTGAATGTAATAAGCAGAGGATGTCCTCCTACTACAAAAATATAAAGACCTGAGTACATGCAAATATAGATTTGCAGACACATACCCCCTTACACCTCATTTCCCTGTCTGATTCTCCAGCACTCGCCTCTGATGCTCAGTCAATTAAGATCCAGAACACAGAGAGGGAGAAACAGATCCTTTGCTTATTTATCTAGCTTGTGATGTACACGCAGTCCTGAAATTATAGCTTCATCTTATGATTGTGCCAACCTCCAATCTCAGGTATTAATCAAAGGCTGGTTAAATGACAGACCGCAGCTATGCTCAGGTCACAGCCCCAGAACTGCAACCCCCAGGGTGAGACTCTGCTTTGCAATTTATGGACAGAGAGATGAGGATAATCAGAGGAGAGCCAACAAATGCAAAAGCCTCCAGAGGCCACCAGGAGTGCCAGCCTCAAGCTTGGCCACAGGCTCTGAGCTACAGTTATTCTTATGACTTGTCAGTTACCACTCTTTCCTCTGGTTCAGGTATGTCTTTCCTAAAAGTATAGAGTTATAGAGCCAATAAGATAGGAACAGGCCTCTGACTCCATATAGGCATTTGCTTTCAGATACTTTATGGTGAGCTTTCAGAGTTTACTTGAAGAAAGTAAACTTTCAGAGTTTACTTTCAGAAGATGCTGCAGTCTTCTGCTCGTATAAACATCCTAGAACTACTGTGAGCTGGTGACATTCTCCCCCACTCCCACTATGCTCTTCACACTGGCCTTCTTCCTGTCGCCTGAGTATGTTTTCTCGGGGCGTTTGGTGTAACTGTCCCCTCTGCTTGAAATATTTTCCTCCTGGCACTTTTACAGCATCCTCATCATCATATGGCTTTTTTTTTTCTTGTTAATATTTATTCCTTTTAGTCAGTTTGCTCTCCAGCTTAGCTAAAGGACTCTGTTAAGACTGAGCCCTCCTAGGAAGCATATGTCAAGACAGAATTAAACACGCAAGAAATTTATCAAGGGATATGCTTCTGAGGAAAAGCGGAGAAGGATCCTCCCATGAAAAGCTGGAATAACTATCACAGGGATACCGTTCTGACTCTGAAGGAAGGAGAGAGGGAAGGAAAGAAGTTTGGATAAAAGCATCCTAAGCTGCTAAATTCTAAAGGAAGTTGTCACGGCCGTAGGGGGAATACTTGGGCCAAAGTCGTGCGTCAGAGGATTCAAACATTTCCCAGTCCTAAGAATCCCTGCCAAGCTGAGTCAGTGACCAGGACTAGCCCCGGGAAGCGTGGCCTCCGTGTAAACAGGGTGATGGGTGTTGGCGGGCAGTGATACACGGCTGGAGATCTGAGCGGGGTTTTCTCACGGTTGCCATGCGCCCCTTTTCCATCTTCATCCTATCCTTGCGTTTTATTTTCTTTCTTGCCCTCTTTGAAATTTTATTCTTGTTATTCTTTTATCATGTGTCTCTCTCAATAGGCTGAAAATTCCATGAAGGTGGGAAAACATTGTTTATCGTCATGCCCAAAATTATGTGTCAGGGACATAGTAGGTAGTAAATTAATTTGACTTGTTAATGGCTGAGTCAATAGTTGATAAAAAGATCACTGAACCGATAACCATAAAGTAGGCTCCTAACTGACCTTCTGTGAGCTCTTTCTGAAATCCTCTCCCACCTATTGTGACACTGTAGCCTCATCCCTTAACAGCTGTGTCTGTGCCTGTCGACCTAAGGCAGACTCTCCAACTCTTTAACCAGCCTTGCGAAAGTGAAGCGAAATGTTAGCTGCTCGGTCACGACCAACTCTGTATCCCCATGGACTGTAACCTGTCAGGCTCCTCTGTCCATAGAATTCTCCAGGCAAGAATACTTGAGTGGGTAGCCATTCCCTTCTCCAGGGAAATCTTCCTAACTCAGGGATCGAACCCAGGCCTCCTGCATTACAGGCAGATTCTTTAATATCTGAGCCACCAGGGAAGCCCTTAATTAGCCTTGTTCATACACTACAGCTAAGCTCAAACCTCAACGGATACCATCCAATGAAGCCAGGCTTGTGATGAACTTTGGCAGAATAGTAACATTTATAAAATGCTTACTTCTAAATGAATTGCATATTAGACCACTCATTTTTGATACTTAACTGTGTAGTGGATACTTTCCAGTCCAGCTAACGATCCAGTTCTTTCATTTTGTCTGAGATTTCACATCCATCCAAACCTTTCTAGCTATTTTAAAGATTGACATTACTCACAGTTTAGACATTAATGGGTTACTCTTTGTAGGTTTCTAAGCCATTTTGACTGTGCAGAAAGTCTATATCACTTACACGACTTTTTCTCCAATTGTTACTAATTCTTTGTTTCTTGCAGGATAAAAGCTTTATAAAGTAAGAGATTGGGGTTAGCATTAAGTTTTTCACTTACAGGATGCTGAATCCATGTAAAGTAAATGTTGCTGCTGCTGCTGCTGCTAAGTCGCTTCAGTCATGTTCGACTCTGTGCAACCCCATAGATGGCAGCCCACCAGGCTCCCCTGTCCCTGGGATTCTCCGAGCAAGAACACTGGAGTGGGTTGCCATTTCATTCTCCAGTGCGTAAAAGTGAAAAGTGAAAGTGAAGTCGCTCAGTCGTGTCCGACTCCTAGCGACCCCACGGACTGCAGCCCACCAGGTTCCTCTATCCATGGGATTTACCAGGCAAGAGTACTGGAGTGGGTTGCCATTGCCTTCTCCGAAAGTGAATGTTAATAACCCCAAATACACATTGTGCACCTACTGCTTACAGAGTTTTGTGTTTCCAAATCTATCTTCTTCTGTTACACTAGATATAGCAACTCTCCTTAAGTTGCCACTGAGATGATTCATTTTGGGGTTTGAGACTTACTCTTAAAAAGTATCCTTGAAGCTATTTTATTTTCCATTGTTTGATTTATTTATGAGTTTATTTATTTATTTAAAAATATGAGGTCAATAAAATATTGTGATTATCAGTGAAAGTGAAAAGTGAAAGTGAAGTCGCTCAGTCGTGTCTGATTCTTTGCGACCCTATGGACTGCAGCCTATCAGGCTCCTCTGTCCATGGGATTTGCCAGGCAAGAGTGCTGGAGTGGATTGCCATTTTTTTTGCAGCCATATAATTCTTTCCCCAAAGGGAAATTTAGCCATATCACTCCCTTCAATTGTCTTTGCCCTTAGAATAAATTTCAAACCCATTATATGGCTTCATCTTATAGCTCCCTTCTACCCTCTGAGCTTCTTAATTTATTTCACAGCACACCACTGGCGCTCCCCACACTGAATTTCTGCCTCACCTCTAGCCCTTCTTGGCATCTCCCCCAGACCCCCTCTCGCCTCCAGTCAGCTTTGCTCTCGTCAGTGCTTCCAGTTTCAGCTACAAGTCGCCTCCTCAGGAACACAGAGTCCAATCTCCCCTCCACCCAGCTGCACCAGGTGCCCTTCCGGCCTCCCTGGTCTGTCTGTCCTTTTCCATCGCAGGGTATGAACACTGTGTTACAGTGAATAGACTGCATAGCACAAAAGGTTAGGGATCACATCTGCTTTGCTATGCTTTTGAGTTCCTGAGACTAAGTAAATATATTAAACCTTTCTTTTACCTTGGGTTATAAGGAATGCTTTCCAAGTTTGCAGTTTGTTTTTCCAGCTGTCTTTCCTCTTAGTTTTTTTTTTTTTTCCTGGTGGGGGTGGGGGTGGGCAGACAAGAGCTAACCATTTTCCTTCTATCTTCTGGCTCTCTTTAGAACACCAATGTCTACCAGGAGATGATGTACATATTTGCTAAAAGGGCTTCATTTTTCACATCTCATCTTTAAAAAAAAAAAAAAACTTTTTATTTTGTATTGGGGGTACTGTGCTGTGCTTAGCTGTGTTTGACTCTTTGCTGTCCAATGAACTGTAGTCCACTAAGTTCCTTTTTCCACGGGATTTTCCAGGCAAGAATACTGGAGGGGGTTGCCATTTCCTACTTCAGGGGCTCTTCCTGAGCCAGGGATCAAACCCACATATCCCGAGTCTCCTGCATTGGCAGGCAGGCTCTTTTTATCACCAGTCAGTTAACAAACAATGTTGTGAGAGTTTCAGGTGAACAGCAAAGGGGCTCAGCCATTTGAGATATATATATATATACACACAGAGAGATATAGATCCATTCTCCCCCCAATTCCCCTCCCATCCACACTGCCGCATAACATTGAGCAGAGTTCCATGTGCTATATAGTAGGTCCTTGTTGGATATTCATTTTAAAAATAGCAATATTCTACATCTCACCTTTAATCCATCTGGATTCCGCTTTCAAATAACAAAGAAAAATTTAAAAAAGAGACAACTAAATAAAAAGTTGTTAAAGAAAAGAGCTGGAAAGAAGCAAGGAATGGAGAAGGAAGGGTTAAAATCAAGACAACAGGCTCAGAATGGAGTCCTTTATGCTCAGCCCCGTGCTGCCAAGTGAGTGAGCTGCCTCACTCAGTCAAGTCCAATGCTTTGAGACCCCATGGACTGTATAACCTGCCAGGCTTCTTTGTCTATGGAATTCTCCAGACAAGAATACTGGAGTGGGTTGTTATTTCCTTCTCCAGGTTGCCAAACCGAGACTTAATTAGGTACAGTTTCAGGTCCCTGGGAAGTGGAATTTTAAACCAGTCAGGGCTCACCTTATCAGTACCAATTAAGTCATCTCCCAGAAAGACCCCTGCCATCTACTAAAGGAAACTAACTTTGCAACAACAAACCTCCTTTTTTTGCCTAGTGTAACTTTCTTATTGCTATTCATTTCTGCCTGTTGAAGACTTTAATTTTGTACAACTCCTAGGAGTTCCTTGCTGCTAAGTCGCTTCAGTCGTGTCCGACTTTGTGCAACCCCATAGAGGACAACCCACCAGGCTCTCCCCTCCCTGGGATTCTCCAGGCAAGAACATTGGAGTGGGTTGCTATTTTCCTTCTCCAGCGTCTGTCAGATTAGACGCTGCCCAATTCAAACAGATTTTTTGCACAAATACACTCTTAAACATTTAAATATGCATTCCTTTTCCTCAACACTTCTGGTGACAGAAGAGGGGATGAAAGAAGGCCCTGACCGCCCTCCAGGAGCAAGGAGCAACGCGGTGCAGACACCTCTGGGCTCCTTGAGCTCGCTGCATCCCGGCTGCTTCCCCGCTGCCTCTGGACGTGGTGGGTTAAGTCCCTCGCGGATGCTGGACCCCAGGCCCACAGCTTTCCCCTTAGGAGCTTTCAGACTTTCTTGGAACACTGCATTTTCTGGATTGAGTCTAGAAACGGGCCAGACCAGGTCCCACATAAAACTGGACGGGGTCCGGCACTACAGTGGTTTCAACTTAAAACCTGGACTGAGTCCAGGGTCAGAGTGGTCCCGGCTTAGAAACCAGACTGGGTTTAGAGTGGGACTGGGTCAGGAGTCAGCTTGGGTTGGCAGAAAACTGAACTAGCTAACGTTCACCTGAAACTATCACAACATGGCTTGCTAACTGACTATGCCCCAATACAAAACAGTGGGTGTGCAGGAGGTGCCAGCGGTGAAGAACCTGCCTGCCAGTGCAGGACACACGAGAGGCATGGGTTCCTCTCTGGGTCGGGAAGATGCCCTGGAGGAGGGCAGGGCAGCCCACTCCAGGATTCCTGCCTGGAGAACCCCATGGACAGAGGAGCCTGGCGGCCTACAGTCCACAGGGTCGCAAAGAGTTGGACACGACTGAAGGGACTTCCCATGCATGCCTGTGTGCACAATACAAATAGAAAGTTAAAAAAATGAACTAGGTCTGGGTTCAGATGTGGTCTGACTTAAGCTGTACTAGGTCCAGTGTAAGGTCTTGGTGAGTAAAATTTTAGACTGAAAAAGTTAGATTAGCTTTACCGAAGTTAATCTTGAATTTCAATGGCCCCAGTGAGAAACTATTTTTTCCCCTAAGATTTTTTGTTCTGTTTTGTTTTTGTTTTTTGGCTGTGCTGGGTCTTAGCTGCAGTGTCTAGGGATCTAGTTTCCCGACCAAGGATCTGGCACAGGCCCTCCTGCATTGGGAGCTTGGGGTACTGAACCTTTGGGCCACCAGGAAAGTCCCAGAAGTGAAAAATGTTTACTGTCTTAGACAAGCTCATTTGTTTACAAGGGACTGGAGAGGAAAGAGGGTCTCAGTTAGGCACTCCCCATAGTGAGTAGAGGGGAAAACTATGCTTCCCCCTCCGAAGTTTCTAGGGACCAGAATGAGGCCTCCTGGGCACTCCAATCACTGCAGAGCCTGCGGACCACATCTTGGGAAAACTGGCAGAAGCTGGCAAAGGGTGAGAATTCTCACCTGTCAGTTCTCCCAGATCTCTGTCTGTGGGGCCTGGTCTACAGAAGAAGTATAATTTTATACTGTCCCTTCCTTTCCAGAGTTAAAATGGCAGGGAAAAACAAAGAAACAAACAACCGTAGGAATTAGATCTCTGTATTACAGCTTGTGACTTTGCTTTCAGGTAGCCGCTGGTTGGCTCTCCTTTCTCTCCCAGGGATGGCTATTGCCTTCTTATTTGTCTTATTTTGTGTCCTGAGAACTTGGCTTGGTAACTACCATATTGGAGGGGCCGCCAAAATACGGCTGGACAGAAATGTGGGTTGCACTCCACTTGCAGCTAGGATCCTATGAACTGTTGCAGCTCTCAAGGAAATTGTCTACGTCTGCTTTTCTTTTGGTTATCTTTGGAGGCAGAGCTGGATCTTGGGAGGGTAGTATGTTTTGTACCTTCTCTGTCAATGCCTATTGTGTCCATGGGGTTTCATCCTGCCTGCCGGGAATGCTTGCTGTTTGTCCTGGCCGAAACATGACCAGATATTTAAAAGGATATATATATATATATATATATATATATATATAGTACCTCTATGGTCATAAGTTGGACAAATTGAAAGCTGATATTCACAACCTAATAAGAATATTTTGTAGGCCTTTTCTCCTAAGCTAGAATGAAACTCTCTTCCCAGAGGGAAAGGGGAAAAAGAAAATTCTGAAGCATTTGTGAACGTATTTGCTGAGTCATTCCAAAGGCACACAGCTCTAAACCTAGAACACTAGCATCTTCTGATTTTCATCTTAGTTGAAGGTCTTCCTGATAGAAAGAAGTGAATTGGAGATAATGTGGTTTGTCAGATATGTCAGCCTCTTGACATTTGGGTTGTGATTCAATTCTTTGAGGAATTAAAAACAATTGTCCTTGTCTTATAAATCAAGTTTTGTTGTTGTTGTGATTTGAGATGGCATTTTTAAAAAATTATTTTCATTAATTTATTTATTTTAATTGGAGACTAATTACAACATTGTAGTGGTTTTCCCATACATTGACATACCAAGAACAGAAATGTAGCTCTAGAAACAATTCAAAGTCCACCTATCCTTTTTACCAATCCCCAAATTCCATTTTTCATGTCAAAAAGCTTGCAGATCTCATAAGAGATGTGGACTTAGACAAGAAAATTCCTTCTAGTTAACCCTTGCATTCTTTCTAGATACTTTTAAAGATGCTGGTCTTCTCTAACAACCAATATAATTCTTATCAGTAAAAGCAAAAATTGAAAAGGAAAGGCTATTTTGAAAACTAGGCCTATGAAGGATCTTTAAAATTTCTAACTAAGCATAACTTATATGCAGAGAACATCATAAGAAACGCTGGGCTGGAGGAAGCACAAGCTGGGATCAAGATTGGTGGGAGGAATATCAATAACCCCAGATATGCAGATGACTCCACCCTATGGCAGAAAGTGAAGAGGAACTAAAAAGCCTCTTGAGAAAAGTGAAAGAGGAGAGTGAAAAAGTTGCCTTAATGCTCAACATTCAGAAAACTAAGATCATGGCATCTGGTCCCATCACTTCATGGCAAATAAGATGGGAAAACTGTGGAAACAGTGGCTGACTTTCTTTTGGGGGGCTCCAAAATCACTCCATATGGTGATTGCAGCCATGAAATTAAAAGATGCTTATTCCTTGGAAGGAAAGTTATGACCAACCTAGATAGCATATTCAAAAGCAGAGACATTACTTTGCCAACAAAGGTCCATCTAGTCAAGGCTATGATTTTTCCAGTAGTCATGTATAGATGTGAGAGCTGGGCTATAAAGAAAGCTGAGCACAGAAGTGTTAATGCTTTTGAACTGTGGTGTTGGAGAAGACTCTTGAGAGTCCCTTGGACTTCAAGGAGATCCAACAAGTCCATCGTAAAGGAGATAAGTTCTGCATGTTCATTGGAAGGACTGATGTTGAAACTTAAACTCCAAAACTTTGGCCACCTGATGCGAAGAGCTGACTCATTGGAAAAGACTCTGATGCTGGGAGGGACTGGGAGCAGGAGGAGAAGCAGACGACAGAGGATGAGATGGTTGGATGGCATTGCTGACTCAATGGACAAGAGCTTGGGTGAACTCCAGGAGTTGGTGATGGACAGGGAGGCCTGGTGTGCTGCGCTTCATGGGGTCGCAAAGAGTTGGACACGACTAAGAGACTGAACTGAACTGAATTTATATTCCACCTGCCAGAAACATAATTTGGATCCAACTGTTCTTTTATAAACAGCTGAGTTTTGCATTATTTATTGTACCTAATAGCTAAACTTTTAAATCAAACCTATAAGATCTCTGTTGACATCTGTTTTGTATGTTTATGTATATCTGAGAATCTGCCTGCGATGTAGAAGGCCTGGGTTCAGTCCTTGGGTTGGGAAGATCTCCTGGAGAAGGGAATGGCTACCCACTCCAGAATTCTTGGTGGAGAATTCCTTGGACAGAGGAGCCTGGCAGGCTGCAGTCCATGGAGAGTGGCAGGTGGATTATTTACCATCAGAACTACCAGGATAGCCCATAAGTAAGATAAAAGTTTATAAGTAAACTTTTCAACAATAATTATGCTTTATGTTATGTCTACTTAAAAATGGTTTACAAAATCTTTTTGAAAGCTTGAAATCTTAAATTTACACTGAAATAAGTGACCAGTGGGTCAGAAAAAGCACACATAACAACCTGGTTTTTGACACTGACATCTGATATAGAAGGTAGACTCGTGGGGCTAAGATTTTACCATACGGAATCTGATGCTATCTCTAGGTAGATAGTGTCAGAATAGAGTTGAATTGCAAGACACCCAACTGGTGTTAGAGAATTACTTGATGGCATAGAGGGAAAAACCCACGTGTTGGTATTAGAGTCAGAATATTATGACTTATTAGAAATTGATGAGAATTGTAGGGAAACTATACTTGTACTTTTGAGTCTGCAGTAGAGAAAAACTACCTCATACTGACGTAAAGCACCCCTAGAGTCCCTTAATGGACCCAAAAGAAAGGTCAAGCACTGTCAAGGAGAAAGCCAAGTCAAGCAGTGTGTCTTACTCCTGATGAATGCAGCGTGCAGAGCCGACTCAAGTCACTCGGGTATTTCTTATATCCTTTCTGTCCAACTACTGTCTTAAGACCCCTTCATGGATCATAGCCTTGTCCTGGTGAAAGGACTTGCATAACTATGTGAACCTGTAAGTCGTGCTGTGCAGGGCCATCCAAGACGGGCGAGGCACAGTCAAGAGTTCTGATAGAACATGGTCCACTGCAGAAGGCATCGGCAACCCACTCCAGTGTTCTTGCCTAGAAAGCCGCATGAACAGCATGAAAAGGCGAAAAGATAGGACATCGGAAAATGAACCCCCTCACCCCCACCAAAGGTCGGAAGGTGTCCAATATGCTACTGGGATATGATGGCTAGGAGAGCATCACCAACTCAATGGACATGAGTCTGAGCAAACTCCAGTAGAAAGTGGAGGACAGAGGAGCCTGGTGTGCTAGAGTCCACGGGGTCCGGAAGAGTCAGACAAGACTTGGTTACTTACTAAATGGCAACAACGGTTCTCTCGAGACAGCTTCAGGTACAAATCAAAGGCACCGATGGTAAGCGCACTGGACTGGGATTCGGGAATCTCATACTTGCTCTACAGCTTTCGGCTTCTCTTTGGGTGCCTCTTGGGTCTTGATTTTAATCCAAATCAGATGAGTTTAACAAGACACTACCTACAGACCTTTCTATCTTTGACACGCTATTGCCTTAGGTTTTCAATGGCCCATCTGCCTGGGGAAGGGTGTCCGTGTTCTTCTATAGCTGACAGCCCCCTCCTTCTCTGCCCACATCCCTCAGGACCGTGCCTCATCTTGGCCTCCCAAAGTGGTATCAGGCAGCTAGACAATCTCATTTACTCACAATTATTTCCATCACCAGGACCCAGTATATCCAATGGCAATTTACCACACATCGTTAATATGTTTGTTATATTTTGTTGGCAGAATATGAAAGTTCATCAGTAAGCCCGCACACAGGGAAAGCATATTGAAATGAGCATTATGGATCTGTCAGGCTGGAGTTTATGGCCTTTCTCAGTACTACACTGTAAGTAAAACAAGCCCTGATTGAGTCAGCAGCCTCCTGGGTACTCATTTGCCAAAGTGTAGGGAATTTTAATGCTAAGTTTATCTTCCTGCATTAGGCAGGCAGGATGAGGGTGGGGTGTCAGGCAGATTGCTTCAGCTTAGGCGTATTATAGTATAGACCAGCCTGCAAGTTCAACAGACACCAGGAGGGAAGCTTTCAGGAGATGTAGTACCCTGGAGTTTTAAAACTCAGTTTGCAAATACTCCTTTTAAAACTGATGCATTGAAATGCAATGGAAAAGAGAGAGGGGGAAACAATATTCACTGAGGAATGGCATTGTAAAAAGCAATAAAGAAAAAAGGAGGAGAGCGATTCATTAAAATCCCAGATACTGAGCATGATGGATGCAAATATCCTTATACCTTTTCTCCTTTGCAGACAACTTCCAGGAGGGGTCCAGCCTCCCATACCAGGGAATTGCATTCTCTGAAAGGAACTTTGTAGATGCCAGGGCTGTCTAAAGGGATTTCATAAGCTTTGTAAGTCCAAATGAATGCACTGGGAAATGAGTTTTGGAAACAAGATTTCCATTTCTTCTCTTTGGCAAAGCACGGGATGCATGAGATGAGGGGAGCACATTTCCAGCTATGGTGAGAGGTCTGCTTCTCTGATTTGGGGTCAGAAATTTTTCAGCAGGCAGTTCACGGAGGTGCCCCGATTCAGGCTCAGCTGTCATCAGTATTAGCAGATTGTTATCTCATGGCAGCAAAGTCAGTCACTACCCTTTTTTCCTCCTCAGCAGGAAGGCTTATCCATTGCTTTTTCCTTGAGCAGCTACTTGGTATTCTATGAGTCAGAATCCATCTCTCATTCCAGCAGCGTGCAGCTGTGGGTCACCTGGCTAATGCTGGGGCCATTCCACATTCCAGAGGCGTGGAGCTCTGGTCATTTGGCATTCCAGAGGCCTTCTGAAGCTGCAGGTCATTCATTATGCCAAGGTTAGTTTGTTGGCCTGTAGAGCCAAGAGCCTTATTCTGTGCTGGTTGAGATTGGAAATTGCAGGAAGATGTAACTCCTCTGGTGTCAGAAGCATGGAGATGGAGAGAAAGAGCAAATAAAAACTGCAAAGAATTTTCAAGTAGTTCTTAGATAGGATGGCAGGGATATGTTGTACACCTAAGGTCAGAGGTGGGACTTTTTTAAGAAGAGAGGGAAAATGCAAATCAGATAATAAGTGTACTTCTCTGACTTTCTTAATCAAATGAGAAGTAAGACATAGCTATAACGTATACCAGTTCTAGAGTCACTCAAAATTGGGTTCAAATCCTGGCTCTGTTCCTTATTAACTGTATGATTTCGAGTGATTTATTTATCCTCTTTAAACACCAGTTAATCTTCTGTAAAATTGGGACAGTAAAATAACCTACCATTTTAAGATGACACAAAACTGTTAATACTATTGAGCACAGTCCATGCCGCCAAGAAAATACATTATAGGTTTTTTATTATTGTGATGATGATGAGGCTGCTTGGAAGATTCTTGAATTGCAAAGATGAAAGTTGTAAGCCCATCTAACATGATTGGAAGTGGAGTGATGCCTGTCAAGGGCTACTATCAAGTCTCCTTCAGATCCTCAAGGACTGGAAAATTACTGAAGACAGCAGGTCTGTTTCTCTAAAAAAACATATCCTATAGAAGTTCTGCCAGCCCAGATACAAATGTGGCTTGCTAAGTCGCTTCAGTCATGTCTGACTCTTTGCAACCCCATGGATTCTTTGCAACCCCAGCAGGCTCCTTTGCCCATGGGAAACTCTACAAGGATGCTGGAGTGGGTTGCCATTACCTTCTCCGAGGGGAATCTTCCTGACCCATGGTTCGAATCCTGTCTCTTATGTCTCTTGAATTGGCAGGTGAGTTTTTTTTACCACTAGTGCCACCTGGGAAGCCCCAGACCATCCCCTTTGCCTGCACCTTGCCTTTTGAAACTCAATAAAAGACTCAACCCCCTCCCCCGCTGTCGGGGCCAACCCCACTCTAAGTGTCTGGCCCTTTTCCTCTCTTGGAAAGTGAGTAAAAGCTCTCTTTTTTTCTCTGGCTAATATTTCTGTGAATTTTTTTACAACCAAAGTCAGCTCACTTAACAAAGATAATAATAACTTTTCTTAATACATTACTGAGGGCTTCCCCGGTGTTTCAGACCAGGTAAAGAATTTGACTGAAATACAGGAGATCAAGTTTCAATCCCTGGGTTGGGAAGATCCCCTGGAGTAGAAAATGGCAACCCACTCTGGTATTCTTGCCTAGGAAATCCCAGGGACAAAGGAGCCTGGTGTGCTACATTCCATGGGGGCCCAGAGGGTCAGACATGACTTAGAGACTACACAGCAACAGAACCCAGCAGGACAGTAGGTGAAGCCAGGTAGGAAGAAGACTGATTTTCATGCTAGGCGTATGAACTTTATTCTGCAAAGAATGAACAGGAAAAGATTTTGGTTGGCTTTATATTTTGTTGCTTCTGTTCCTACAGAGGGATGCTGTAACAAATCCTCACGGATCCCCCCAGTGAATTGCCAGCTATTGGAGCAGGATATACAGTATTGCATATCAAGGAGGAGAAGCGGATGACAGAGAATGAGATGGTTGGATGGCATCACCGACTCGATAGACATGAGTTTGAGCAAGCTCCGGAAGTTGGTGATGGACAGGGAAGCCTGGAATGCTGCAGTCCATAGGTTCGCAAAGAGTGGGACACAACTGAGTGATATCAAGACCATCAACCTAGGACAAGAAATCCATGAGATGTTTCATGGGGCAAAGAGGCAGGCCAGACTCTGGGCAGCGTGTACTGTTAGGAGACAGGGTCGTGACTGCAGGGGAGATCGGCGTGTGACCTGCTTTTCTGCTGGGAGCCAGAACCTTTGGGACACGCCACTCACAGGGAACCACTGACGGTGCACCAGCCAGGGAGGTCAGACAGCCCGGGGAAGCTTTCTGTGCACACAGGAAGTGGCTGTTGGAGTCTGGAGAGCCTACTTCAGAGGGCCAGGGAGTATGGCGTGTGGATGCACTGGGGTGCTTGTTAAAAGTGGATTCCGTAATCCTCACCAGGAGCAGATCTCCCTGGAGTAATTCTCAGTCGCCTCTAAGAAATAAAGGTCAGAGTTTCTATCAGATGGTTCTCAAGAGAAACAACAAATCAAGTTGAAAAGGGATTCTTAGAGAACATCTTGTGATTCTTCTCAACATTTGTTGATTCTATCCTGATTTTAAGAGCTGAGAACAGAGGCTTTAGGGAAAAACACAAGTTTCTAGCCAGGGCAGACCCATGTTTGGTGAGTCTGTAGCTTACAAAGTTTGGAACCCCCCTCTGCACCCTTAAGAAAAGGATGCAGATAGACACAGAAGTAAATCTTTGTTTAAAATTAAAGCCATAACAATTATAATGCTAATCTGCTGACAATGCTGATGCTGACGTGTATTTCACAAAAGCAAGAAAAACATCATATTTTTTAATAACCTGCAGAGCAGACCTCTCTAATATTGTCTATATTTTATCTGTATACTTTTGATATTTTTGTATATTATTTGTATATTATTTTCTATAGAGTAGAAAATTAATTCAGTTTTATTTCTCCAGTGCCATTCTTTTTAATTGGCATGTTGAAAAGTCCATTCATCTTCATTACTCATTATTGAAAATTAATGTGTAAATATTTAGCATTGATATCACATTGAGAAAACTATCAGGTTTCCTTAAGATTTCAGAGAATTTCAAGGTCCTTTATGCAGTGATGTATCTTAAATATTGTTTGCATTGATAAAACTCATTAACTAGTTTATGAGCAAGGACCACATTGGATTGGTATATTACAAATTTTATACTAACTTTGTTGATGTCTGTAGTCATGTCAAATCAGCAAGAACTAAGTACACTCAAAAATGTGATATGGTCAGGCAATTCTAACCAATAAAAAAGAAATGGACAAAGAAATGGTCTAACAGAATGAAGAAGTTAATTCAGACAGAGTGCTTTGAGAAAGCTGGACAACGATGGTTAATGACAACAGGAATGTAGGTGTGGAAAAGTATTAAGAATTGGCAAATGACTGGAGCCATATCGTCATACTCCCAAATTTTGGAAACAGGCACGTGTGGTTTTATTACTAACTTTACAAAAAGCGATGAAGTGCAATACAAGACCGTAACATCAGAAGCAGACTGATATCCATTTGAATCTTCTCCTGCCTCTTACTAATCTGCGAAATCTTGCTAACAATAACTTAAGTAGCCACAGAAGAGATGACAAACTACACAAAAACATATCCCACTAAACTCCACACATTTTATACCCAATTAAAAGTCCCTTTATGTGGGTGTCAAAAGGCCCATCAGTGGACACAAAGTTATGTTTAATGAGAGACGTATGTATATGCTCACTTACTCAGTTGTGTCTGACTCTTTGCAACCCCATGGACTGTAGCCTGTCAGTCCAGACTGTCTCCTCATCCATGGTATTTTCTAGTCAAGAATACTGGAGTGGGTTGCCATTTCCTACTCTGGGATATTTTCCCAACCCAGGGATCAAACCTGCAGCTCTTTAGCCTCCTGCATAGCAGGCAGATTCCACTGGGCCTGCACTACCTGGGGGCTTCGCTGGCGGCGCAGCTGGTAAAGAATCCACCTGCAATGTGGGAGACTTGTGTTCAATCCCTGGGTTGAGAAGATCCCCTGGAGAAGGGAAAGGCCACTCACTCCAGTACTCTGGCCTGGAGAATCCCATGGATTGTATTATCCATGGGGTTGCAAAGAGTTTGGCATGACCAAGCAACTTTAACTTGCACCAGCTGGGAAGCCCAGTGAGGGGAGAGTCAATGCAAAAAGACACGGCAGTCTTGATCAATGACAAAATACAGTGTTTTCCTTTGGAAAATCTGAAGGGAAGAAAAAGCAAAAAAAAAAACACATGATCATATCGCAAACGCAACCCCCAGGGGTTCTGAAGCTTAAACTTCATTTGCCTCCTGGTACATTGGCTTCTGCTTCCTGTGGTTTCCATGGAGCTCACATTTCTAGTTAGAGAAGACAGACAATAAGCATATGAACAAAATAATAAATAGACAAGTTTGGATAGCCATTGTTCAATGAGGAAAGTAACATAGGGCATACAAGGAAGAGTTACTGCAGGCAGGGGAAGAAGTATACCTTAGAGGGAGAGGTCAGAGAAGACCTGGCTGAGGAAATCAGCTTCGGGCCAAGATCTACATGAGGGGAAGTCTGAAGTTCAGCCTGCAGATTGGATCATGTGGGCTGGAATGGGGAAGTGACTAGTCCAAGCTCCTATACCTCATCACAGGAAGACCCAGGGTTATAGCTGAGACACCCTGCCACCACTCAGGGATTTTATATAAGGTTTCACTTCAGATATTCTTGACATATGGAAACTAAGCTAGCCCTTACTGCTTACTACCTTTACTAAGTTCCTGATAAAGGGAGCTGCTCTTTTCTTAATCTCCAGTAAGCCAAAACCTGAGCTGTCAATTCAGCAGTCAAACAACCATTTCACTACTTTAAGATAATCACAATGACTAGAAAAACTCATTTCAGGACCATAAAATCATTAAAAAATAAAGCTATAAAAACTCTGAGAGATCAATCAGGCAAGTATTCTCTAGATTACGTTGATTACTTATCTCTATCAGAATATACAAATTAATCAGTCAGTCAACTAATAAAAAAAGACATATATAGAGAGGGAGGACACGCATACAACATAGAATTGGGTCTGTATTGACTTGCCGTTTATATTATGTACATTCCAGAAAGACACACAAAGCATGCAGATGTTAAAAGATGCACTAGAAATAAATGAAAGTGAATGTTTCAGAATTTTCTTCCCTCACCCCAGTGGATCACTGTGTGTGCACTTCGAGGAATGGTTTCTCTCTTTGATGAAAACTGATACAGTCTATCAGTTTCAGCTTAAGTACAGAGAAACTGAGGCCAGAGATGAGAAATCAGAAGGTACTACTGATGACCCCAAATAATAAGTGAGCTAAAGAGCTTTAAAACATGGAGCCGATTATACAGAGTGAAGTAAGCCGAAAGAAAAACACCAATACAGTATACTAACACATACATATGGAATTTAGAAAGATGGTGATGATGACCCTGTATGTGAGACAACAAAAGAGACTCAGACCTATAGAGTGAACTTTTGGACTTTGGGGGAGAGGGAGAGGGTGGGATGAGATGGGAGAATGGCATTGAAACATGTATACTATCATGTAAGAAATGAATCGCCAGTCTATGTCTGATGCAGGATGCAGGATGCTTGGGGCTGGTGCATGGAGAGGACCCAGAGATATGTTATGGGGTGGGAGGTGGGAGGGGATTCATGTTTGGGAACGCATGTACACCCATGGTGAATTCATGTCAATGTTTGGCAAAATCAATACAGTATTGTAAAGTAAACTAAAGTTAAAATAAAAATTAAAAAAAAATAAAAATAAAACAAATTCAGTTTCCTATATATGCATGGTATTATACACTATCCCTGTTTTTTGTTAATATTATATTTTTTCTTTTGCCTTCACTTAGTCTTTGCAAGCTCTTTTCTTATTTCCTAGAGAGTGATGTGTTGCTTCTGATCTCCTCTCAACAGCGAGCAATCCGGGATTAGCAAGCCTCCGTCACTGGGTCCCAGCAAACAGTAAACTCCCTCAAGTCCAGAGGCTCAACCCAAATGCAATCTGTTTCCCTCAAGGATTCCCAGAACAGACACAGGCTCCCAGCCTGCTTAGGCATGCAGCACTGCACTTCTCAATAGCATTTTATGACACATTTCTCAAATCAAATTTAAAAGCATAACTGAGTGGAATTAAATTAATGCTGTCTGGTAATGTCAGCAGCACCCAAGCTGCAACAGGCTGGCTTAACTTTTAAACCTTCTGGATCTTTATGATACATATTCAGTCTCTAGTATTATTGAGAGAATCTGTGTACATACACTCTGTGTGTGTGTGTGTGTGTGTGTGCGCGCGCGCGCGTGTGTGTGTGTGTTGGGGCTCGTCTGTGGTTGAGTGGTCTTTGAGAATATAAAAGTACATAGTTACATAAACTTAATGATCACACACTCCCTGTGACCTTGATGTATTTGAACTGACACTGGTATTTCTCTTCATGTTCCACAGAGTATGTTCAGCTTCATTATATCATTTGATCATCATAGCACCCTATGAGGAGAGCATTCATATTTTGTCTCTCTTTTTTTAATTTTACTTGAAACCAAGTGCCATGTCTCCAAATTCAGCATTCTTTCCACTTACTAGGTTTAATAACAATGAAAATACCACTGGTCTTTTCAAGGTTCCCTTAGCCTGTATGGCTTAATCTAATAGTCTATTTCTAATTTTCATCTTAATTGACTCAGTAGCAACATTTTACTCAGTTATCATTTCCTCATTGTCGAAGCATGTGTTCTTCACTTAATTTAAAATATTCACCCTTTATTTTTCTTCCGACATCACCTAATGCTTAATTTTCTTTCTTGGGGTCTCTATTTCTCTTTTCTAAACATTAGATATCCCAGGGTTCTTTTTCCCCCCTCTGTTTACACTCACCATTTTGGTGATCTCAATTAGTCCGTGGTTTTATTTTATGTTTTGGGCCACGCTGCACAGCATGTAGGATCTTAGTTCTCCAACCAGGGACTGAACCTGCACTCCCTGAACTGGAAGCTCCAGTCTTACCACTGGGCTACCAGGGGAGTCCCTAGTCCATGGTTTTAAAGGTCATTTTTACAATAATTACTTTTTAAATGTACATCTTCTGTCAAGATGTTTCTCCTGAGCTCCAGTTTTCTATGTTCAATTCTACAAGTTATCTGCAGTTGGATGTATAACAGGTGTTGATAATCAATAAGCAATAAATAAACAACAATTGATAAACAAAAATAATCAGTAAACAATCTATAAGAGGAAAAGAGAAGAGTTTTATCTGAGTGAACTGAGCACTCTATCCCAGGAAACATAGATTCAAGAAGCACTTGGATTGTGCTGAATACAAAATGGGAGAAAAGGGGAAAGTTTATACAGACAAAAACTACAAAATTCCATTAGTTTGTCAAGAATTATAATTGGAGCTGGCAAGCAGTAAGGGTGCTTATTAAGCCAGGACTGATCGGGAACCAGAATGGTTGCTTAGTGACAAGGGGAGACCTTGGGGCCATAAGGTGGCAGCTGGCAGCCGCTAGCAGATACTGTTTTAAGAATGGCTGGTGATGTCCGTGAGTCTGATCCAGTTCAGAAAATTCAAGTTCTCAGTGATGCAGGAACATGTCTGAGACCACATCCACGGTGGGCACTGGACTCTATTTTGGATGCCTGAACAACAGTTACTCCATTTTGTTTTCTAAATGCATTCTTTTCCTTAATGGTTAAAGCTGATGTGGAATGTATGTTTGATAGGCCATAAAACAGACAGTTATATTTACATAAAATTCAAGTCAAATCGTGCATAAGCCAACATAACTTCCCCATATTTCAGTCGGTGAAAATTTCTTCCATCCGGAAGCATATCAAGTATAAAGAACATCCTGGACTCCCCCACCGCAGGACATTTGAATGTGCTGCTTAATTTTTTTAACCTAGAAAACATATTTTTTACATCAATATATCTTTTGTTGTTGTTGATATTGATGTGTTATTGTTAATATAATACAAAAAACTTTCTAACTTTCTTATATCTATATTTTGCCCATTTGTTCATACCTACCTCCTCCCTACCAGAGTATAAGCTCCATTGTGGCAGGGAATTTCTAAGCCTTGCATCCCCAGTTCCTGCAATAGCATCTAGAACATAGAAAGATTTATCCTTGATTTTTTAAAAAATATTTATTTTTAACTGGAGGATAATTGCTTTACAATAGTATATTGATTTCTGCCATATATCAACATGAATCAGCCATAGGTATACTTAGGTCCCCTCCCTCTTGATATCCTTGATTTTAATTGTGTGAATAAAGAGTTCACTCGCATGTCATAAACTGTAGTTCCCATAGTCCTTTCACATGCATTATCCCGGGCTGAACCTCCAAAGAATCTTGGGAAAGGCACAAGGTAGACATTTTCCCATTTTAAAAATGAGACAATTGAAATTCAGTGAATTCAGTGATTTGGCCAAATTCACTCAGGTACTAGAGAAAGAAGCCAGAATTAAACTCTCGATTTCTACATTTCTCAGCCGCTCCTCTTGCACTCAGGGAGTGTGGGTCTACATGACAATATAAAGGAAGGTGTAGCCTACAAACTGGTATCTGAAACTTGGGTTCAGTTTCTGGTTCTACCTATTCCTACATAGATTAAGTTATGTAGGTTTCTGTTTTGCTTTCTTTCTAAGGGATATAATACAGGATATATACGGGATATTCCACAGTGGGCCAGACTGTGTTAAATAAGTTAACACAAGTGAAAGTATAGCTCAAAGGAAACCTTGAAAAACATGGAATTATTGGGATATGAAATTGTTTTTGCAAAAGAAATATGACTTAGGTTCACTTCAGTCATTAAGTCATGTCCGACTCTTTGCAATCCCTTGGACTGCAGCACACCATGCTTCCCTCTCCATCACCAACCCTTGGAGCTTACTCAAACTCATGTCCATTGAGTTAGTGATGCCATCCAAAAATATCATCCGCTTCTCCTCCCAACATCAATCATTCCCAGCATCAGGGTCTTTTCCAATGAATCAGTTTTTTTTTTTTTTTTTTGCATCAGCTGGCCAAAATATTAGAATTTCAGCTTCAACATCACTCTTCTAATGAAATTTCAGGATTGATTTCCTTTAGGATGGACTGGTTGGATCTCCTTGCAGTCCAAGGGACTCTCAAGAGTCTTCTCCAACACCAGGTTCAAAAGCATCAATTCTTCAGTGCTCACTTTTCTTGATAGTTCAACTCTCACATCCATACATGACTACTGGAAAAAAACACTTTTGACTAGATGGACATTTGTTGGCAAAGTATGTCTCTGCTTTTTAATATGCTGTCTAGGTTGGTCATAACTTTTCTTCCAAGGAGCAAGCGTTTTTTTATTTCATGGCTGCAGGCACCATCTGCAGTGATTTTGGAGCCCCCCAAAATAAAGTCGCTCACTGTTTCCGTTGTTTCCCATTCAATTTGCCATGAAGTGATGGGAACAGATTCCATGATCTCCATTTTCTGAATGTTGAGTTTCAAGCCAGCTTTTCCACTCTCCTCTTTCACTTTCATCAAGAGGCTCTTTAGTTCTTCTTCACTTTTTGCCATAAGGGTGGTGTCATCTGCGTATCTGAGGTTATAGATATTTCTCCTGGAAATCGTGATTCCAGCTTGTGCTTCATCCAGTCCACCATTTCCCATGATGTAGTCTGCATATAAGTTAAATGAGCAAAGTGACAATATATAGCCTTGACAGACTCCTTTCCTGATTTGGAAGCAGTCTATTGTTCCACGTCCAGTTCTAACTGTTGCTTCTTGACCTGCATACAGATTTCTCTGGCGGCAGGTCGGGTGGTCTGGTACTTCCATCTCTTTCAGAATTTTTCGAAGTTTGTTGTGATCCACACAGTCAAAGGCTTTGGTGTAGTAAATAAAGCAGAAGTAGATGTTTTCCTGGAATTCTCTTGCTTTTTCATGATCCAATGGATGGTGGCAATTTGATCTCTGGTTCCTCTGCCTTTTCTAACTCCAGCATGAACACCTGGAAGTTTATGTACTATTAAAGCCTGGCTTGGGGAATTTTGATCATTACTTTGTTAGCAGTTGGGATGAGTGCAATTGTGTGGTAGTTTGAGCATTCTTCTTCATTGTCTTTCTTTGGGATTGGAATGAAAACTGACCTTTTCCAGTCCTGTGGCCCCTGCTGAGTTTTCCAAATTTGCTGGCATATTGAGTGCAGCACTTTCACAGCATCATCTTTCAGGATTTGAAATAGCTCAACTGGAATTCCTTTTCCTCCACTAGCTTTGTTTGTAGTGATGCTTTCTAAGGCCTACTTGACTTCGCATTCCAGGATATCTGACTCTAGGTGAGTGATCACACCATCATGGTTATCTGGGTCATAAACATATTTTTTGTATAGTTCTTCTGTGTATTCTTGACACCTCTTCTTAATATCTTTTGCTTCTGTCAGGTCCATACCATTTCTGTCCTTTATTGAGCCCATCTTTGCATGAAACGTCCCCTTGGTATCTCTAATTTTCTTGAAGAGAGCTCTAGTCTTTCCCATTCTATTGTTTTCCTCTTTTTTTTTTTCTTTTTTTGCATTGGTCACTGAGTAAGGCTTTCTTATCTTTTCTTCCTATTCTTTGGAAATCTGCATTCAAATGGGTATTTCTTTCCTTTTCTCCTTTGCCTTTCACTTCTTTTCTCAGCTATTTGTAAGGCCTCCTCACTTCAGTTCAGTTCAGTCACTCAGTCGTGTCTGACTCTTTGCAACCCCATGAATCGCAGCACGCCAGGCCTCCCTGTCCATCACCAACTCCCAGAGTTCAGTCAGACTCATGTCCATCGAGTCAGTGATGCCATCCAGCCATCTCATCCTCTGTCATCCCCTTCTCCTCCTGCCCCCAATCCCTCCCAGCATCAGAGTCTTTTCCAATGAGTCAACTCTTCTCATGANATCTCTGGTTCCTCTGCCTTTTCTAAAACCAGCTTGAACATCAGGGAGTTCATGGTTCATGTATTGCTAAAGTCTGGCTTGAAGAATTTTGAGCATTACTTTACTAGCATGTGAGATGAGGGCAATTGTGCGGTAGTTTGAGCATTCTTTGGCATTGCCTTTTTTTGGAATTGGAACGAAAGCTGACCTTTTCCAGTCCTGTGGCCACTGCTGAGTTTTCCAAATTTGCTGGCATATTGAGTGCAGCACTTTCACAGCATCATCTTTCAGGATTTGAAACAGCTCAACTGGAATTCCATCACCTCCACTAGCTTTGTTCATAGTGATACTTTCTAAGGCCCACTTGACTTCACATTCCAAGATGGCTGGCTCTAGATTAGTGATCACATCATCATGATTGTCTGGGTCATGAAGATCTTTTTTGTACAGTTCTTCCATGTATTCTTGCCACCTCTTCTCAGACAAAGATTTTTCCTTTTTGCATTTCTTTTTCTTTGGGATGTTCTTGATCCCTGCCTTCTGTACAATGTCATGAACCTCCTTTCATAGTTCATCAGGCACTCTATCACATCTAGGCCCTTGCATCTATCTCTCACTTCCACTGTATAATCATAAGGAATTTGATTCAGGTCATACCTGAATCGTCTAGTTTTCCCCACTTTTTTCAATTTAAGTCTGAATTTGGCAATAAGGAGTTCATGATCTGAGCCACAGTCAGCTACCAGTCTTGTTTTTGCTGACTGTATAGAGCTTCTCCATCTTTGGCTACAAAGAATATAATCAATCTGATTTCAGTATTGACCATCTGGTGATGTCCATGTGTAGAGTCTTCTCTTGTGTTGTTGGAAGAGGGTGTTTGCCATGAACAGTGCATTGTCTTGGCAAAACTCTATTAGCCTTTGCGCTGCTTCGTTCAGTATTCCAGGGCCAAACTTGCCTGTTACTCTAGGTCTTTCTTGACTTCCTACTTTTGAATTCCTGTTACCCATAATGAAAAGTATATCTTTTGGGGGTGTTAGTTCTAGAAGGTCTTGTAAGTCTTCATAGAATCGTTCAACTTCAGCTTCTTCAGCATTTCTGGTTGGGGCATAGACTTGGGTTACTGTGATACTGAATGGCTTGCCTTGGAAAGGAACAGAGATCATTCTGTCATTTCTGAGATTGCATTTAAGTACTGCCTTTTGGACTCTTTAGTTGACTATGATGACTACTCCATTTCTTCTAAGGAATTCTTACCCACAATCGTTGATATAATGGTCATCTGAATTAAATTCACCCTTTCCAGTCCATTTTAGTTCGCTGAATCCTAGAATATCAACGTTCATTCTTGTCATCTCCTGTTTGACTACTTCCAATTTGCCTTGATTCATGGACCTGATGTTCCAGGTTCATATGCAAGCTCAACATTCAGAAAAGGAAGATCATGGCATCCAGTCCCATCACTTCATGGGAAATAGATGGGGAAACAGTTTCAGACTTTATTTTTTGGGGCTCCCAAATAACTGCAGATGGTGACTGCAGCCATGAAATTAAAAGACGCTTACTCCTTGGAAGAAAAGTTATGACCAACCTAGATAGCACATTCAAAAGCAGAGACATTACTTTGCCGACTAAGGTCCATCTAGTCAAGGCTATGGTTTTTCCTGTGGTCATATATGGATGTGAGAGTTGGAATGTGAAGAAGGCTGAGCGCCGAAGAATTGATGCTTTTGAACTGCGGTGTTGGAGAAGACTCTTGAGAGTCCCTTGGACTGCAAGGAGATCCAACCAGTCCACTCTGAAGATCAACCCTGGGATTTCTTTGGCAGGAATGATGCTAAAGCTGAAACTCCAGTACTTTGTCCACCTCATGCGAAGAGTTGATTCATTGGAAAAGACTCTGATGCTGAGAGGGATTGTGGGCAGGAGGAGAAGGGGATGACAGAGGATGAGATGGCTGGATGGCATCACTGACTCGATGGACGTGAGTCTGAGTGAACTCCGGGAGTTGGTGATGGACAGGGAGGCCTGGCATGCTGCGATTCATGGGGTCGCAAAGAGTCGGACACGACTGAGCGACTAAACTGAACTGAACTGATGCGATGTTGCTCTTCACAGCATCGGACTCTACTTCCATCACCAGGCACATCCACAGCTGGGGGTTGCTTTTGCTTTGGCTCCGTCTCTTCGTTCTTTCTGGAGTCATTTCCCCACTGATCTCCAGTAGCATATTGGGCACCTACCGACCTGGGGATTTCATCTTTCAGTGTCCTATCTTTTTGCCTTTTCATACTGTTCATGGGGCTTAACAGCAAGACTAGTAAAGTGGCTTGCCATTCCTTTCTCCAGTGGACCACATTTTGTCAGAACTCTCCATCATGACTCATTCATCTTGGTGGCCCTACTTGGCATGGCTTATGGTTTCACTGAGTTAGACAAGGCTGTGGTCCATGTGATTAGATTGGTTAGTTTTCTGTGACTGTGGTTTTCATTCTGTCTGCCCTCTGATGGATAAGGATGAGAGGCTTATGGAAGCTTCCTGATGGGAGAGACTGACTGAGGGGGAAATTGGGTCTTGTTTTGATGGGCATTAGGATAGAAACAAATAGGTTCATGTGGAGATGTAACCCATGTGAATTTGGAAATTCTGTACTCATTTAAGGGACCCATGGATATTAGAAGTTTGGACTTTTAGACCTGATTGAAAGCTTTATATTTGATGCCAAGCTGCTGGATTCATACTGGGCATGCTGTGGAAATCCAGGAGCCAGTGTCCAGAGAATCCTCAGAGAAGTCCAGAGAAGCATCTGAACCATGAGGCATTTGACATGACAGAAATCTTACGGGTCCTACAGTTCCGTTCATATCTAACACCATGCCTGCATGTAACAGGCACAAATAAATGTGCATTGAATGAAAATTAAAATTTGGGTGAAGGAGCGACAGCAGGTGAGATTGCTGGATGGCATCACCAACTCAATGGACATGAGTTTGGGCAAGCTCTGGGAAATAGTGAAGGACAGGGAAGCCTGGTGTGCTGCAGTCCATGGGGTTGCAAAGAGTCAGATACGACTGAAGAACGGAACAACATCAAAAGGGTAATTGAGGATGATGACAGCAAGCACAGGGCGTGGAGAAAAGGAGGAGCGGGTAAGGGATTTAGAAAGTGTATTAGTTATCTAATCCTATACAACAAATCACCCCCAAACTTAGTATCAATAGCTTACAATGACAAACGTTTATTATCTCTGGAGGGTCGCTGATGTGACAGATGACTTTCAATAAATATTTATCTTTGAACTAGTTACAGATATTATGCCAATACTTGGAGAAGTGGTTGTCTTTATTCATTATAATAATGACATGCCAGACAGTTTAGAAATATTTATGTATGTTATCTAAATTTGTCATAACTGTCTAAATTTATGACATAACTGTCATACTGCCCTGTTAATTAACTCATTAATTATTCATTTAAGCAAACTACTTATTACCCCTACAACATACCAGACCCTGTGCATTCAGAAGCAAACAAATAGATAAAAATCCCTGCCTTCATGGAGCTTATGTCAAATAGGGAAAAGACAGATAATAAATATAGATGCATATACAGTAAGATTCATAGTATGTCAGAGAGTGCTATGTGCTGTCAGGAAAATAGGCCAGGAAGGGTAAAGGAGGCACCCCAAACACAGAGAAATTAAGTAACTGCCCAGCACTGCACAGCCAGCAAGAGGGTGGAAATGGTATTCCATTTCGAATCTGAACTCACAGGGTATGCTAGTGACCACAGCCCATACGTAGTGAGGACTTCAGAGATTCTTTAGGGCATTTTTTCATGGTAGAGTCCTCAAGCAGTAGTTAGGGCAAATTCCAACTCAAATGGGAAATTGCTTTACCTACCAGGAAGCCTGGAGTTTTCAGTCCTCAAATGCTAAATACTGTCTTCCCTCTAGGAACAAGATAGCTACCATTTTAGCTTCCCATCCAGATGCTCCAGCACTCAACAGAATAAAGAGAACAACTTGGCCAAAAACCTTTCCCAGAAAGCTTGAGAAGACCTCCCCTTATCATCCAAAACAGGATCACATGATCCCTACTGAGCACATTCCTAGCAAGGCAAGGAGTACCCTCTGTATTCTGGATTTACTCCTGGAGCCAGATAGAGTTATCCTCTTGTGTATTATACAACGGAGCAAGGGTGATTTGGAGAAAATTCATCAACAGGAAAAATAGGGAGTAGGGAATTGCAAGCATTTGCTATTGATATGGACCAAGCCTCATTCATGGTTTAGTGATCAAGAGTGAACACACAAAAGAAACTTTAGAAATAGCTGTTGATTTTAATTACAGTAAGAAATATACAGGGTTTCCCTGGTGGTTCAATTGGTAAAGAATCCGACCGGAATACAGGAGACTGACTGCAATGTAAGAGACCTGAGTTCAATCCCAGGGTCAGGAAGATCCCCTAGAGAAGGAAATGGCAACCCACTCCAATATTCTTGTCTGGGAAATCCCATGGACAGAGGAGCCTGGTGGACTATAGTCCATGTGGTTGCAAAGAGTCAGACACAACTGAGCATGAATGTATACACACAAGAAATATACAACAGATACAAGGAAAAGAGAAGAGGGAGGAAAAAGAGGTGGGAGAAGTAGAATAATTCTGATCCTAATATAAAGGAGAGAAGATGCCCAGCACTCTGAATTGAGAGTGAAAAGACTGTTCCCCATCATTGCCCAGCCATTCAATAGCTGTGTGACTTGAGCTAATCACTTAACTTCTCTGTGACTTAGTTTCACGAACAATGACTCTAGTCTAATAATGCTCATTAGTCACGTTTCATGAACAGCAGAAGATTTAATAAGATGTCTGTGTTCAGTGAGAAGAAAGTGATATGTGGCATTCCAGTTCAAAGTGGGTTTGGTCTCCATTTACAGATATAGAACAAATTGGAAAGAGTGTGTCTATAACACAAAGATAATAGATTAGTCAAGCAGATGATTCAAAGAAGACAACAGGCATGCACAGACACTTGCATTCATGTGTGCACACACACAGTCACACACACACCTACAATCATTTCTCATTAAAGAAAGACTGTTGTCTATTGTTCTTTGAGCAATTATTGTTTGCTAGGCCCTAGCCAAATTATATATGAGCATTTTCTCACTTAATTTCCCAACAAACCATGAGTTAGTTTTCTGTTTGAATTATCTGGAATAGATTTTTCAAATTTCCACTTCATTTTGCATATATTCACTTTCTCTCCCCATGAAATGGATGCCATTTCAATATATGACTGTGGTCTTCGGATTGTTTCTACTAAATTTAAACACAATCCTGCAATCATTTTCCTTGCACCAGTGACCCATTTCATCGTGCTTTGAGCTGATCGGATCAAAACTGTTCAGGAAAATTTAGCGCCAGCCAGTTCCTAAATGCTGAGCTGGCTCTGGTTCTTTCTTGACCATTCTCCTTTTTGCTCATGCAGTCCCAAGACTGAACTCCGTGCTCATCCATCACTTGTAACGTGTCCCTCTCAGCAATTGCTCAACAAAAACTTTGAGAAATCTCATGGACGATCGCAAGCTAGCATTTCACATCGCATTCCTCTTCAAAGCAGTTTGCTCAGATGATGTGACTGTTTGACATGAGACAGAGAAACAAGGTCAGAAAGAGATTCTGAGAGGGGGAGTGATTTGGCAGGCTTCCCATGAGGATGCCAGGAGAAGGACCAAGGCAAGGCCAGGAGCATCAGGTGCAGAGTCAGGGGAGGTGAGAACTTACCATGGCTCTGCCAATACCATGCTGTGTGCCTGTGGGCAACTCTTAAATCTCACAGCATCAATTTTCCCATCTGCACAAATGGGGGAAGAGAACTAAGCTGAGATAGGAAGGCACCAGACCTGGGGGCCTTCAGGAGGCACGGGAATCCGTCGTGGCACTTTCCCCACTGAGCCTGCGGGGCTTCCCCTCTTCTCAGCACACTCTCTGGGTAGGCTAAAACAACCAGAGTTGGCATATCATTTAGAATATATCTGTCATTTTTGGATGAAATAATCTCTAGCATCCATTTTGGATCTCATATTTCAGGAATATATTGCTGCTGTGGAAAGAATCATGAACTCAGGATCAGAAGACCAGGTTTAAATCCTGGTTCTGACATTTATTACCTCTGTGACCTTAAGCAAATCAATTCATATCTTTGATCTGTGTGTTTTTTTTTTTAATCTGCAAAATGGGAAGAAAATATCAACGTCCTATGGTCGAAGTGAAGATCAAACAAGATATATGAGAAGGCACCCAAAGCACACAGCATATCCCGGGATATTGTAGACATTCAATCAGCCATTAAAATTAATATTTTAAAGGTGGCATCTGGTGAGACAAATGCATATGTGATAAAACTGCTAAGCATGCTGGAAGCCAAGAGGAAAGTAAAGGAGGAAGGGAGGGTGTTCCTACTTGGCTATTTCAGCTTTTCCCTTTTCCTGCACTGCTGGGGACGGATCCTGTAGTCGTAGCCAAAATGCCGGCAGCCCACCCAGACGTCATGTCCTCAACCCTGTCTAGAGGCTAGTTCCTCCTCTTCAGCTCTAGATAGCTGGCTCGCAAATTTAATTTCTCTGTGACACATCTAGGAAGCACCAGTATCTACCTGATCCCTCTCTACTTTGTCCCCCACCCCACATCACCCCACCCCACACTCAGTCATTAGTATCTTAACTCAATGGGGTACTTGGCTTTGGCTCATCTATGTTCAGTCTTAATTGTGTGTGTTGGAGGGAACGGTGGCTTGAGGTCAGGGAATGGTGCTAGGAGCTTCTTTCCTTCTGCATCACCAGTGCAACCCTAGGTGTTCAGGGCCTCGGTCTCCATTTCTGAAGTTTGTAATTATCCTGCTGTTGGAAGATAGTTGTCCATGCATGATAATTATGGTGGGGGCGTTAAAATATCAGAGCATCAGCAGCAGTCCACTGGTCATTTGACAATGATGCCAGATTACTGAAGGCAATTACAGGTCCTCCTGCGGAGCTCCTCACTGCAGGTGAAGTGTGGGCTCACTACCGCAGCAGAACTGTCACGGTCTTTAGTCCACATGCCTCTCCGACCTGGTGGCAGGAGCACCGTGCTCAGACGTAACAGGGAAATCTGTTCCTCATCTCTCCTCTCTCCCCTAAGAATCTATAGACTCTTATCTAATCTTGGCTGATTGTGTGTGTGTGTGTGTGTGTGTGTATGTGTGTGTGTGAGGACTCATTATGCATGCATGTATTTATTTTTAGGTCTGAATCAGTTTATGCCTTTTGTATTCTATAACTATAGTGTCACCCAAAGTGTGAGTGGGATGAGGTCGAGGAGTGCATGCTGGGTAAAGGACTGGTTCAAGGCTAAGGGAAGAAATTATGATAAGTTTCTAGATAGGCAAAAAGCATATTAATTAATGCTCTTAAAAATTTTCTGGGATTCCCTAATAGCTCAGTTGGTAGAGAATCCGCCTGCAATGCAGGAGACCCTGATCCGATTCCAGGGCCAGGAAGATCCACTGGAGAAGGAATAGGCTCCCCACTCCAGAATTCTTGGGCTTCCCTTGTGGCTCAGCTGGTAAAGAATCTGCCTTCAATGAGGGAGACCTGAGTTAGATCCCTGGGTTGGGAAGATCCCCTGGAGAAGGGAAAGGCCACCCACTCCAGCATTCTGGCCTGGAGACTGTAAAGCCCATGGGGTGGCAAAGAGCTGGACATGACTGAGCGGCTTACAGGAAAAAAGAAAAATTTCCAGTCGTCATATTACCTGAACTGGTTTTAAATCTAGCATAACCATATTACATAGTAATTACTCTATAACTCATGAATACACTCTATTCAGGAAGTTAATGTTAATGAATTTGGGTAGCCAAAGGTAGGCCTGGAAAGGAGTCTAGGAGTAGGGGCTAGGAAGAGCCAAATTATCTTGCAAAATAGAGTAAATGTGATTTGGAGATTCCTGAAGGCATCTGGGAAGAATGCGGTCTGGAGAAGATGTGGGGAAGGGAGGCAGTGACACGGGAGGAGTGGTGAGAGGCTTGCACGCTTTGCTGGATGGACCAGCAGAAGGACTTTTATACCAAGAACATCTAATGCTAGTTTAGGTGCTATTGGTTTGTGTTATTGTGACATAAAACTCCCCTTCGCTCCTGAATTTTTCAGTAAAATATTCTGCACATAAGAGTGGACACAGGGACTTCCTGGGGGTCCAGTGGCTAAGACTGGCTTCCGATGCAGGGGGCCTGGGTTTAATCCCTGCTCAGGGAACCAGATCCCATAGGCTGCAACTAAGAGTTCTCACATCACAGCTAGAGAGACACGAAATTGCTAAGCGCGCTGGAAGCCAAGAGGAAGGTGAAGGAGGACGGGAGGGTTGTTCCTTCTTGGCTATTTCAGCTCTTCCTTTTTGCTACCACCACTGCTGACGGATCCTACGGCCGTGGCCTAAACGCCAGCAGCACACTCAAGTGTCACGTCCTCAGTTCTGTCTAGAGGCTAGGTCTTCCTCTTCAGCTCTAGATAGCCGGTCCACAAGTTTAATTTCTCAGTGACACATCTGGAACAGCCAGTTGCTGCAACGAAGACCAAAGATCTCGTGTGGTGCAGCTGAGACTCGGCGAGGCTGAGCACATAAATACTAATATTAAAAAGTGGATATACGTGAACGGTAGGTGTATAAATAAAAAAAAGATGAATGCACAAGTTGACACAGTTCAGAACAGCCTCCAGGTGTGGGGCATCAGGCATGTGATGCTGAGATAACTCATGAAACGGAAAGCTACGAGTTCAAACTCTGAACACATTTCCTGAGCCTGTAAATGACCTGAAGCATACTTGACCTTGGCCATACTTCATTAGACAAAGTCATTGAGGAGAAACGCCTTCACGAAGATGTGGTCTGTGCCACACTGGACCTATTCAGAAACCTGCAAAAATGTCATGAGAGTTTTTGATTTAGAAATAGCACAGAATTGGGGACCCAAACTAGTCTCATCTATATCTCAAGGATCAGGAAGTCTCAGTGAACATTCGGGTTTAAATACTTTCCAGATCAAATGCCTTCTTCCCGATGAAGTCTTCTTCAGATACCATCTGAGAAGAATTAATCACTTATTCAGGCTCTGTAAGAGCTTCTGCAGGACTTGTCATGATGGACTTTGACATTTGTTCCTCTCTCTCACATTAACTTACTCTTCAATGCTATGCCTGTTTGTCAATATTTCTTCAGAACTTATTCCTGTGTTCTGTGCAGTGAGGTAGAACTAGGTATAATGCTTTCCCTTTATTTCCCAAATGAAAGGCTGCCTCTGCATTGGTTCAGGCCTGGGAAAACAAGCTATCTCACCAGAATGGCAGAAACTGTGACAATATGTGAAGAAATATCCAAAGTGTGAAGAACAAAAGTGAAAGACTGAAAAAAGCAGAGGGAACCTCAGAGAGGAGCTTGGAGGGTTTACCAGTGGGAAGCCAGGCTGCTCGTAACAGCTCTTTGCACCCGAATGGCACCGTCTTTCCTCCCCTCTTTTTTTACCTCTTTCCTCCTTCTAGCCAATCCTGTTGGAATTCAGAGAAAACTAAAGGCTTGTCTTCAGCCTTCATCTCCCGGTGTTAGGCGAGACCCACTTCCATGGTGATGAAGTAGTCAGGGTAGGATCCAGTGTGGCACAGACCACATCTTCGTGAAGGCATTTCTGCTCAATGACTTTGTCTAATGAAGTATGGCCAAGGTCAAGTATGCTTCAGGTCATTTACAGGCTCAGTAGGTTTTGGCAACCTGGGGGGCGCTCAAAACACAACATACAATTCATTTCATTGCTGTCCATGTGCTTGTTTTCTATCTCTGTGTCTCTATTTCTGATTTGCAAATAGGGTCATCGGTACCATTTTTCTAGATTCCACATATGTGCATTAATGTGGGGATTGACATATATATACTCAGTTCAGTTCAGTTCAGTCACTCAATCATGTCCGACTCTTTGTGACCCCATGAATCGCAGCACACCAGGCCTCCCTGTCCATCACCATCTCCTGGAGTTCACTCAGACTCACGTCCATCGAGTCCGTGATGCCATCCAGCCATCTCATCCTCTGTCGTCCCCTTCTCCTCCTGCCCCCAATCCCTCCCAGCATCAGAGTTTTTCCAATGAGTCAACTCTTC
>SJYQ01002230.1:242394-263926 GCA_006410935.1 Redunca redunca
TTTCTCATGATGTACTCTGCATAGAAGTTAAATAAGCAGGGTGACAATATACAGCCTTGATGTACTCCTTTTCCTATTTGGAACCAGTCTGTTGTTCCATGTCCAGTTCTAACTGTTGCTTCCTGACCTGCATACAGATTTCTCAAGAGGCAGGTCAGGTTGTCTGGTATTCCTTTCTCTTTCAGAATTTTCCACAGTTTATTGTGATCCACACAGTCAAAGGCTTTGGCATAGTCAATAGAGTATATACACACATATATACTACTATGGATAAAATAAATAGCTAACGAGAACCTAGTATACAGCACAGGAAACTACTCAATGCTCTGCTGCTAAGTCACTTCAGTTGTGTCCGACTCTGTGCGA
The DNA here is from genome assembly GCA_006410935.1 of Redunca redunca. Lineage (NCBI taxonomy): Eukaryota > Metazoa > Chordata > Mammalia > Artiodactyla > Bovidae > Redunca > Redunca redunca. The sequence continues at coordinate 242,761 of SJYQ01002230.1, forward strand.
CCCCATAGACGGCAGCCCACCAGGCTCCCCCGTCCCTGGGATTCTCCAGGCAAGAACACTGGAGTGGGTTGCCATTTCCTTCTCCAATGCATGAAAGTGAAAAGTGAAATGGAAGTTGCTCAGTCATTTCCAACCCTCAGCGGCCCTGACCCTCAGCGACCCCATGGACTGTAGCCTTCTAGGCTCCTCCGTCCATGGGATTTTCCAGGCAAGAGTACTGGAGTGGGGTGCCATTGCCTTCTCCGACTCTAGAGTGACCTAAATGAGATATGTATATGTATATAGCTGATTCACTTTGTTGTACAGCAGAAACTAACACAACTTTGTAAAGCAACTATACTCCAATAAAAATTAAAAAAAAAAAACAACCCACAGTATACAACTCTAGTTCCATGTTAAAAATAATTAAAAATAACCAACTTTCAAACAATCTTTTGGAACAAACTCTGTTGATTCTTTAGGGTGCAGCATTCCAGAAACACAGCTAAATTTGCTAAACTGCTCCTCACTCTTACTCCCAAACCCTAGGGAGTTTCCACACCTCCTTCAGTATTCACTAGACATAATTTTACCATTTTCACTCTCAGGAACATTTATGGAACACTCTGTAGCCCACCCTATTCTAATTTGGCCACAGGAAGATGTTCAAATTGATTGTTCAAAATCAATTTATGGGACCATTAGTCATCCAGAGGCTAATTGCTGTTATTATCTTATTATTCATCATAATCCCAATAACACAAGAATAATGCAAAATTGAAAAGGTAAATCCAATTTGCTATGCAGTCATCAGAAAAGATCATAGCGATTTCTAAACACAGCCCCTGAGAATGAGTTTCTATGGTCTTTGCTCCACTCAGTTTGGCAAATACCAACTAGGCCCTTCCAGTGTATCAGGCCCTGAATTTGCTACTGAGATAGGGGCCGTGGGGCAGGGATAGGAGATGGGATGAGGAGCTGTGGGGAGGATACAATAGGAAAAAGCATATGAGTAGGCCAGAAGGAGATTTTATGGGGCTTTCTGTCCACAAAATGTAATGAGCATGTTCACTACTATGCAAAAGAAATGAGTAAGTGCCGAACTCCTCACTAATTACTATGGATGCACTGTGTAGGGAGTAATTAGCTTTTTTTTTCTTTTTTCAGTGATCTAGGAAGACTTCTGGAGAAGGCAATGGGAACCCACTCCAGTACTCTCACCTGGAAACTCCCATGGATGGAGGAGCCTGGTAGGCTGCAGTCCAGGGGGTTGCTAAGAGTCGGAGACAACTGAGCAACTTCACTTTCACTTTTCACTTTCATGCATAGGAGAAGGAAATGGCAACCCACTCCAGTGTTCTTCCCTGGAGAATCCCAGGGATGGGGGAGTGGTGGGCTGTCGTCTATGGGGTTGCACAGAGTTGAACACGACTGAAGTGACTTAGCAGCAGCAGCAGCAGCAGGAAGACTTCACAGAAAGGTGACTTTAAAGTGAAGTCTTGAATAATAACTTGAATTTATTGTTCCATCAAAGAAAAGAGAAGCTATTTTTGGCAAAGGAAATTGCATGGGGAAAGGTACAGGAAAAGTACAGGGGGGTTAGGGAGTGGTGGCTTTCCTGTTTGGTCCAGCAAAGAAAGAGTAGTCCAGAAGGAGATTTGGTGGGGAAAGTCATAGCTGGAGATGAGACTGAAATGGAATATTGCCATGGGGCTGGTATGGGCCACAATGGCAGGACCAGCAACTTGGGCTCTTTTGGGTTGGTCAAAAAGTTCATTTGGGTTTTTCCCTAAGATGTAAATAAATTTTGGGGCAGAGAAGAAAGGAAAATATGGAGCCTTCAAGGTAGGGGAAACATTAACCAAGATCCAGATCTGCATGTGCTTCCCTGGGGCTCATACAGTAAAGAATCCACCTGCAAAGAGGAAGACCTGGGTCCAATCCCAGGGTTGGGAGGATCCCCTGGAGGAAGGTATGGCAACCTCTCCAGTATTTTCTTGCCTGGAGAATAAAATGGATAGAGGAGCCTGGCGGGCTATATATAGTCCATGGGATCTCAGAGTTGGACACAACTGAGCGACTAAGCACAACACGGATCTGAATGCAGGCAGAGAACTCTGATGCCAATTACAAAAGTTGGTTTACAGACAGAGCAGCCTGGAAGCCAAAAAAGCAACTAGATCTGAGTCATTGCAAAAACATGGGTGACTTTTTTTTCAGTTTTTAAAGAACATGACTTACTGTATTGTTTCTTTTTATTTTTTTTATTCATGCTTCCCTTCCTATTATCCCTTCTTTACTAGCTACAGTCAGTAATGACAGGTAACATTCAGGAAGAAAAATCACTCTAATCAAAGAAAATGTCGGTGGCCTGAAGGAACTGAATCTGTGCTGTTAATCATCTCACCATGAATATTCTTTTACTTGGCTCTGCATGGCAGAATATTACATGATAATGAAAAAGTAATGAACTGCAGGTATGTGCAGTGAAACAGGTGAATTAAAAAAAACCATATTGAATCAAAATGAAAGCAAGTTTCAAAAGGCTATCTATAATATGATACCATTTTTTTTAAAGCTATAAAAACAAGCTAGATAAGCTTGGGGTATGCACACATATAGTCAGTCTATATTTTTAAAATATAATAAAATCATAAATATACCATTCAGGATGAAAATTAAGTCTGGGAGCTTGTTTGGAGGTTCTAGCAGGGGAGCGCAGCTACTCGTATACCCTTGACCGAAGACCGGTCCTCCTCTATCGGGGATGGTCGTCCTCTTCGACCGAGCGCGCAGCTTCGGGAGGGACGCACATGGAGCGNGCTATCTATAATATGATACCATTTTTTTTAAAGCTATAAAAACAAGCTAGATAAGCTTGGGGTATGCACACATATAGTCAGTCTATATTTTAAAAATATAATAAAATCATAAATATACCATTCAGGATGAAAATTAAGTCTGGGGAGGTGGGAGGGAAAATGGATCTGAATGGGACACATTTAGTTCTTCAGTGAAACTGAAGGTGCTGTCTGAATCTTAGGTTAGGTAGTAGGTAACAAAGTGTCACTTTTATTATTATTCTTCCTCAGTTTCATATACATTTCATCTCTTTGTATGCTTCAAATATTACATTAATAAAAACATATTTTTTTCTANACATATTTTTTCTATAAAAATTAACTTTAGAAAATTAATTTCCCCTAAATAATATGCAAGCAAGTGACTGAACAAAATATTCTCCTCCTAGACCTCCTCTTATCTCAATATTCCAGATTATTCAAGAGAAATAATTTTGCTCATTTAATTTAATCAGTATAATTTGGAGACACAAAGATGGCTCTTGCCTGCCTCTGGCCCTTTAGATGGAGATAATTCTTTCACATATCTTATGAGAATTGCACAGCGAATACACCTATGGGCAAGAAAGGGTTTTCATTCCCCACCTACATGCTCAATCCTTTGCTTCCTGTTCTTAAATCTTCTAACTTCTGGTCCCTGGTCCTGGACCCTGACTTTCATAAGTGCTCCTATAACATGAGCAATCATGATCCTGCAGAGCTTACATATGTCAGACAAGCATGTGAAACATTTTACACATTAGAATGCATTGCATTCTAGTAACAACTCCGTGAGACTTCGCGATCTTGAATGTAGGGCTTATAGAGATTAAATGATGTGCCAGGCTAGGCAGGTAGGAAGTGGTAGGGTCTAGGTTCCGAACTCAAGTAATTTGGGTTCAGAGTCTGTGTTTGAAACTGCTTTGATAAATGCCTTTGATTAGCTTTGAGGCATCTTTTTCCTTTGGGCCTTGGTGGGCCTTTGTCGTATTTAAGGCAAGCCATGTAACACACCAGCCTATTGAGATATCTAGACGTTCAAGGAGGAGAAAAGGGGTCAGATAATATCATCCAAAAAAAAAAAAAAAACCCATCAAAGACAATATTGTAAACTGATTTATATGTGATTTCTAAGCCTACTTATTGACACATCCATGATGATATTTGATAAGATAATAAATAAGAGGCAACCTAGGCCATGATGTGGGTTATGGAGTAATGTGGGCATGAGGAAGCAGAAGGGGAGCAGCTCACATCACAGTGCCCCCAGGAACACTACAGTCTAGGTTTCAGTTGGAGCCAGTGTTAATTTCCTAGATTATGAATGTAAGTATGAAGATAAATTATGAAGAGTCCTGGCAAGAGAGCACAGAAGAATCCAAACTCTGGGTCGTCTGATCACTGGGGAACAGAAACTCAGCTATTACCCCTTGTGTTAGGAGCAGAACTTAGCAAAGGAAAGCCAGGTTCGTTGAGACCAAACATGGAAATCCTTGATTCAGCCAAGTCTGCTGAAGTTCATGGTTAATGTCTAATCCTGGTGATCAAGAGTATGGACTCTGGGATCAGACAGACTAGTTCACAGGCTGGACTAACAATTTCATGTTCAATGCCTACTCACTGCTGTAAGTGTTAAATGAAATAATGCAGACCAAAGCCTCACAGTGTTATTGGTACAATGTAAGTGCTGACTGTATTATAGATGAAAGAAAGAAACTTTGGATATTTGGGCTCACAGAAGACCCCAGAATTTGGAAAATATCATGATTTTTAAGCTCATTTGCCTGAGGAAGTTTGAGGTACACACTGTAGTTTTGCTTTTCAGAACTTATCCTGCTTTTCCTGGCTCCATGGGGGCAAAACCACTGGTTGATGGCTCATCAGGTCCTCACTCCTGGATGAGGCTACTGAAGGCAGGGGCAAATAGAGGTTAGAATTGGAAGGTTTCACCAAGGAGAGCACAATTAAGAGCTGGAATAACCAACCGGAAAGGCTGTTCTCAGTCCTGAAGTATGATTGCTGCTTCCTGTTTTTGTAATTGTTTAATCTTTTCCAGTTGACAAATCTATTAGAAATACCTCTTAGGACTTGGTGGATGAACACTTCAGAGTTTTCGAGGGGAGATTATGTTTCCATTTAACTCTACTGATGAGCTTTCATTCAGTGTTAGATGGTTAAGGGTAAATTATTGCTACTGAGAATCTTATTGCTTGGATTCATATTTAGGGTAGCCTGAAACGGTAAGAGCACCTGGTGAATCTGAGTAATAGAAAGAATACTATTCAGAGAGGAAAGTCCTAAATCCTGGTCCCTCCTGTTTAATGTTCTTAAAGTCATGTAGCCTTGACTCCTTTCATAAGGAGTTAGAAAGTTAGAGAGGCGTTGTCATAAAAACAATCCTGTAGACTGTGATAATTACTGCAATGACTTATGGCTCTACACATGGACATCACCAGATGGTCAACACCGAAATCAGATTGATTATATTCTTTGCAGCCAAAGATGGAGAAGCTCTATACAGTCAACAAAAACAAGACCAGGAGCTGACTGTGGCTCAGATCATGAACTCCTTATTACCAAATTCAGACTTAAATTGAAGAAAGTAGGGAAAACCACTAGACCATTCAGGTATGACCTCAATCAAATCCCTTATGATTATACAGTAGAAGTGAGAAATAGATTTAAGGGACTAGATCTGATAGATAGAGTGCTTGATGAATTATGGACGGAGGTTCGTGACATTGTATGGGAGACAGGGACCAAGACCACTCCCATGGAAAAGAAATGCAAAAAAGCAAAATGGCTGTCTGAGGAGGCCTTACAAATAGCTGTGAAAAGAAGAGAAGCAAAAAGCAAAGGAGCAAAGGAAAGATATAAGCATCTGAATGCAGAGTTCCAAAGAATAGCAAGAAGAGATAAGAAAGCCTTCCTCAGTGATCAATGCAAAGAAATAGAGGCAAACAACAGAATGGGAAAGACTAGAGATCTCTTCAAGAAAATTAGAGATACCAAGGAAACATTTCATGTAAAGATGGGCTCGATAAAGGACAGAAATGGTATGGACCTAACAGAAGCAGAAGATATTAAGAAAAGCTGGCAAGAATATACTGAAGAACTGTACAAAAAAATCTTCACGACCAAGATAATCACTATGGTGTGATCACTCACCTAGAGCCAGAGATCCTGGAATGCGAAGTCAAGTGGGCCTTAGAAAGAATCACTACGAACAAAGCTAGTGGACGTGATGGAATTCCAATTGAGTTATTTCAAATCCTGAAAGATGATGCTGTGAAAGTGCTGCACTCAATATGCCAGCAAATTTGGAAAACTCAGCAGTGGCCACAGGACTGGAAAAGGTCAGTTTTCATTCCAATCCCAAAGAAATGCAATGCCAAAGAATGCTCACACTACCACACAATTGCACTCATCCCAGTTGCTAACAAAGTAATGATCAAAATTCCCCAAGCCAGGCTTTAACAGTACATAAACTTCCAGGTGTTCATGCTGGAGTTAGAAAAGGCACAGGAACCAGAGATCAAATTGCCACCATCTATTGGATCATCAAAAAACCAAGACAGTTCCAAAAAAACATCTACTTCTGCTTTATTGACTATGCCTTTGACTGTGTGGATCACAATAAACTGTGGAAAATTCTGGAAGAGATAGGAATACCAGACCACCTGACCTGCCTTTTGAGAAACCTATATGCAGGTCAGGAAGCAACAGTTAGAACTGGACATGGAACAACAGACTGTTACCAAGTAGGAAAAGGAGTATGTCAAGGCTGTATATTGTCACCCTGCTTATTTAACTTCTATGCAGAGTACATCATGAGAAACGCTGGACTGGAAGAAGCACAAGCTGGAATCAAGATTGCCGGGAGAAATATCAATAACCTCAGATATGCAGATGACACCACCCTTATGGCAGAAAGTGAAGAGGAGCTAAAAAGCCTCTTGATGAAAGTGAGAGGAGAGTGAAAAAGTTGGCTTAAAGCTCAACATTCAGAAAAACGAAGATCATGGCATATTGTCTCATCACTTCATGGGAAATAGATGGGGAAACAGTGGAAAAAGTGTCAGACTTTATTTTTTGGGGGCTCCAAAATCACTGAAGATGGTGACTGTAGCCATGAAATTAAAAGACACTTACTCCTTGGAAGAAAAATTATGACCGACCTAGATAGCATGTTGAAAAGCAGAGGCATTACTTTGCCAACAAAGGTCTGTCTATTCAAGACTATGATTTTTCCAGTGGTCATGTATGGATGTGAAAGTTGGACTGTGAAGAAGGCTGAGTGCCGAAGAATTGATGCTTTTGAACTGTGTTTTTGGAGAAGACTCTTGAGAGTCCCTTGGAGTGCAAGGAGATCCAACCAGTCCATTCTAGAGAAGATCAGTCCTGGGTGTTCTTTGGAAGGAATGATGCTAAAGCTGAAACTCCAATACTTTGGCCACCTCATGTGAAGAGTTGACTCATTGGAAAAGACTCTGATGCTGTGAGGAATTGGGGGCAGGAGGAGAAGGGGATGACAGAGGATGAGATGGCTGGATGGCATCACAGACTCGACTGACATGAGACTGAGTGAACTCTGGGAGTTGGTGATGGACAGACAGGGAGGCCTGGCGTGCCGCGATTCATGGGGTCGCAAAGAGTCGGACACGACTGAGCGACTGAACTGAACTGAACTGAACGCAATAAAAGCTAACAAAAGGGATAAAGTGACTAAGATTGGTGAGAGTAGAAGTTTTCATGGAAGAAGAGGCTTGTAATTTGGCATAAAGAGGAAGGATTACTCTGAAGGTGCTCAAACCATAAAAGCCATGACTGTGAAGCACACACTCACTGAAATTTGAGCATTATGTGGCTCTTTGGATCTTAGAGCAAGAATCCGTGGTCCCTCCCTCCAAAACACATGATTGCTGCAGGTATTTCACCTACTTCCTTATGCTGTTCTTCAGAATGTGCATCCATAACTTTTACCTGCTGGATTCGGTTCACCAACACCGTGGGTTGATAATGGCCTTTATGGCTGGTCTCTTTGCTTCCAACTGTAACTCCCGTTCATGTATTTATTCACTTGCACAACCAACACTCAACATGCATTTATCACATTACAGTGTCTGCCACGCTGGTGACCCAGTGTTTTCTTAGGCAGATAATAACCCCTGCCCATAGAGACTCTGCACTCTGTTTAGGAGAGGCAGGCAGTAAAAATTCTAATAGACCAGAAGAAGATCCAAGCAGAACTTCCCCGGTGGTCTAGCAGCTAAGACTCCACATTCCCAATGCTGGGGGCCCAGGTGTGATCCCTGGTCAGAGAACTAGATCCCACATGCCACAACTAATCCCGGCACAGCCAAATAACTAAATATATTATTAAAAAAAAAAGAAGATGATCCAAGGAAGGGAGAAAAACAAGCAAGAATGGGGGATGAAAGGTTACGTGGGTGTAGTAGGTCCTTACTTCCCTGCTGGTTCAGAGGGTAAGGAGTCTGCCTGCAATGCAGGAGATCCAGGTTTGATCCCTGGAGAAGGAAATGGCAACCCATTCCTGTATTCTTGCCTGGAAAATCCCATGGACAGAGGGGCCTGGCAGGCTACAGTCCAAGGGGTCTCAAAGAGTCAGACATGACTGAGCGACATGACTTCACTTCACTTCAGTGGGTCCTTACCATTTTTAACAGAGTGTTCAGAGCAAGTGTTTCATTCGAAACATGACATGTGATCAGAGACCTTTAGGAGGTAAGATAATGAGTGACTCATGCAGATGCCTATGAGAGCATTAGAAAGAAAAGAGTGAGTGGAAAGGCCATCCCATTGGGAGTAGGTGTTGAGGATACTAAGGAAAAAAGAGGCTGAGTGACTGATGTGAGATGAACACGGAAGGCAGCGGTAGAAGGGAATTGAATTAAAAAGGGAAGGCGGAGACCCTAGTTGTACAGGGCTATGCAAACTATTTAAAAAACATTAGTTTACTCTGAGTAGGACGAGAAGCTACTGAACAGAGGAGAGATGTTCTGGCTGCTATGTTGCAAAAATATCTATATGAGACAAGGGCAAAAGACGATGAAATGATTCCAATGAGAGAAGTTGATGGCCACAATGAAGGTAGTAGCAGAGAGAGTGATATGTGGGCGATTTTGGAGTCTGTTTTGAAGTAAGAGCTGCCAGTGTTTGCTGATGAATTGGCTATAGTCTGATAGAGGAAGAAAAATCAAGGTTTCAGCTGCCTAGTTTAATCTGAACTCCTGGTACACATTTCCAAGAGTAGGGACTGGGCCTTTTGAGCAGAGTTTTTCCTACTAAGCTTCTCAGACTCCACTGGCTAGTGCATGGATTGGCCACCCCATTCAGAGCAACAGTGGCCGCCAAGAACGGAGGTGGGCTGGGCGAGCCAGTTCCAAGCTGGGGGTCAAGGCTCTCTGGGGCTATTCTCTCAGCAGGGTGTGTGGATCAAGATTGTTTTCCTTATGTAGAAAGGCCTGGAAGTCCTCCTTGAGGATGGAATGAACTGTCACCTTTATTGGGAATGTTTTGTTGTTGTTGAGTTGCTCAGTGGTGTCCAGCTCTTTGCTACACCATGAACTGCAGCACACCAAGCCTCCCTATCCTTCACTAACTCCTAGAGTTTACTCAAACTCATGACCATCGAGTTGGTGATGCCATCCAACCATCTCATCCTCTGTCGTCCCCTTCTCCTCCTGCCTTCAATCTTTCCTAGCAGCAGGTCTTTTCCACTGAGTCAGTTCTTCGCATCAGGTGGCCAAAGTACTGGAACTTCAGCTTCAGCACAGTCCTTCTGATGAATACTCAGGGCTGATTTCCATTAGGATTGACGGGCTTGATCTCGTTGCTGTCCAAGGGACTCTCAAGAGTCTTCTCCAGCATCACAGTTCAAAAATATCATTGGCATGCCTTGTTACAAACTTATACCTTCTTATCTGCCTTATTTTGCAGATTGGGATAATGATAATTAGGTTATACAATGAACTCAAGTGTTTGTAACTATGGCAAGATTTAAGTCAGATTGGAGCCCAGGCCCTCTGTCTCTTAATCTTTCTTTCTTCACTACACTCCAATATAGATTTTTAAAGCTGGACTTTTCCCCTTTGTGTTTATTTCCCAAATCACCACATCTCAAAGTGAGAGTCTCTGCTCTTGACACTGGCACAGGTCAAATGCATGACACGGTGTAGTACTTTAGAGTGTGGCTCTTGAGCCATCCTGCTAGGGTTCAGACCAAAGATCTTATTAATTAGGCATCCATGGGCAAGTTGCTTCGTTGTTCTGAGCTCTTAGTTTGAGATTAATGTTTGTGCACATTTCACAGGGCTATTGTTCAAAATAAACAAGATGATGCATGCGGAATGCTCAACACAGTACCCAGACACATATTAAGCTCCAAAATTTTGTTAATACTATTTAGTAGCAGTAATAGTAATAGAATCTCAGTTGGGTGGATAAATAAACATACAAATGTATGCAGGAATAGCCCATGATGTCTTTTTATGAAAAGCTACTTCCTTTGGTAAGTATTTCTTATTCTTTGATTTGCTTTGGCAACCTGGCTAAAAGGCTGGGGATTCCAGTTTTAAACTATACCCCCCTTTGTTATCTGAATAGAATGGTTGAAGTGGAGAAAATGGCCAGTAATGTTAAGAAGAGAGTCCACTGACAGAACTGACTCCAGCTGCAAGATCATCTGCGTCGTAAATTATTTACGTTATTGTTGATCTAGAATCCACCGCTATAATTTCAAAATTAATTTACTCTAATTACCCCCACTTAATAAGATAACTTGTCAGTTAGCACCACTCCCATAATCTTCCACATTTCCGTCTCTTTTTAGCCTAAATTATCCTCTTCTAAGCTTGTTTTTAATGTACTGCAAAAAAAAAAAAAATCCTTGGAGGTATAATTAACTTTTTCATTCAGAATCCTAATTTCCTCTCCAGCTCTGTTCCTGCAGTATTTAAACTATTTATTATGCAAACTTGCAGAACTTAAACTATGAATTATGTACAGATCTCTGAATGCAAGCTCTGTCCTAATCATAGCACCTCAGTGCCTTTCTACCTCAAGGTAAGCAAATCGTGGGCAACATGGATGCTGAAAATGACAAATGGGCTTATATTTGAGACTAGGTTTTTAAGGGTGGTCAGTTATTATTTTTGATCATTTTAAATCCATAAACCCTTAACATTTTAAAATCTATTTTATTTGAATCAAATAATGGAGGTTTTGATATAAGTGTAATGAGTACCAAGAGATTTTCATTTATTCATTCACTCATTCATTTCTACACTCATCAAATATTCCTTGAGGAATGGAACTGGGCAAAATTGAAACAGTAAATGCAATGTGCTTAGTCTCAACTCTGAAGGAGCTTGTACAAGATATAGATATTTAGATAATTACAATACAACTCGATAAATGCTATAATGAAGAGATACAAAGCAATGCGGTGAAAAAAAAGGAAGGGTATCTAAACAGACTGAAAATGATGAGGAAAAAGAAAGTGTCATGAAGAATTTGATGTTGAAATTAAGAATTAAGTTAAGAGCTGTAGGAACGAGATGGGCAAATGAAGGAGGAAAGCAGTTATTTCTGTGAGTGCATATTTGGGGAAGAGTGAGCAGGACTGAAGTGTGCAGAAGGTAAGGATGTGTATGACTAGAAGGTCAGATAGATCATGGCTTATTTGAGGTTTGGAATAAAAAAGATAAAGCATGGTTTAAACATAGAGATTAAGGAGAGGCAAGAAATATGGCCATGAAGAAACAATTGATAGCCATATGTTTATGTATCTTACATATTGAAATAGTCACTTAATCCAAACCATCTTTCTATGTTAAAAGATCACTAGACTGAATTCTGGTATCTGATATTAGAGTTTTTTTATTATTATATATAACACACATATAATCAAGAAGACACAGTGTATGTCTGTATATCTAGAAGCAGAAAACTTAAGAATAAAAATACCCCTGATAGTGGGTTCATGGTTAGCACTTCATCTTCCCCTGCCAGGTGCCTGTGTTCAGTCCCTCATCCAACAGTCCAACCAGCCCACAGTCCAACCAGCGTGGGTGGATCATCAGTGTATGTTATATAACTCCTCTGAGTTTCAGTTTCCTCATGTGTTTGAATGTGAATTTAGTGGCATGAGGTCCCTGTGAATAGTCAGTTGACAACAAGGTATTAAATTTTGGTCTTAAAGGTCAAACTGATGCTTTTGAACTGTGGTGTTGGAGAAGACTCTTGAGAGTCCCTTGGACTGCAAGGAGATCCAACCAGTCCATCCTAAAGGAGATCAGTCCAGGGTGTTCACTGGAAGGACTAATGTTGAGGCTGAAACTCCAATACTTTGGCCACATGATGCGAACAGCTGACTCATTTGAAAAGACCCTGATGCTGGGAAAGATTGAGGGCAGGAGGAAAAGGGGACAACAGAGGATGAGATGGTTGGATGGCATCACCAACTCAATAGACATGAGTTTGGGTGAACTCCGGGAGTTGGTGATGGACAGGGACGCCTGGCATGTTGCAGTTCCTGGGGTCGTGAAGAGTTGAACATGACTGAGTGACTGAACTGAACTGAAAGTTCAAATGAGTTATCAGACTCTCCCTAAATACATGTTCATTATCATCCTCTAACTTCTTCTACCAATTTGCCTCTGAAGTGAGGAAGGCAAGTATAGGATGAATAATAGATTATCCTTTACTCTTGCCTCGAGAATACCCATGGACAGAGGAGCCTGGCGGGCTGCAGTTCACGGGGTTACAAAGAGTTGGACACAACTGAGCAACTGAACTGAACTGAGCCGCTCGGCACGAGTGCTTGCACCAGGTTGAGCATGCTCAAGGCACTGTTCTGAAAGATTTACACCTTTCAGATCACTCAGACTTTAAACAAACCATGAGGCAGGCACTATTACTCTCAGCAATTTAAAGAGAAATGGAAACTATAAGACTTCTAAGTAACCTGCCTAAAGCTAGTGGTGTATCTACAATATGAATCCAGGCTATCTGACATTGTACCATTGCTTAGTAATCACCATGGAACACACTTCATTGCAGCAGAAATAAATATCAAAGAGGCACTACCTCATGGTCTATAATGCATGGACAATTATTGCATTTTTCTCCAGTCCTACTGTGATATCATTGGCACATACCATTGTTTAAGGTGTACAGTGTGATGACTTAACATTTATATATTGGAAAAGATTGGAAAAGATTACCATAGTAGAATTAGTTAACATCTCCATCATCTCACAGAATTACCATTTTTAAATGGTAAGAACATTTAAGATCTACCATCTTAGCAACTTCCAAGTATTTAATAGAGTCTTATTAACTATAATCACCACGCTGTACTTTAGATTCTCCAGAGCTTATTCACCTAATAACTGGACCCTGGTATAACTTTGACCGACATCTCCCTATCCCCTTCACTCCCTCCCTGGCAGCCATGACTCTACTCTCTTTCTATGAGTTTGGCCTTTTTTACGTTTCACATATAAGAGAATATATAGTATTTGGTTGGATGGCATCACCAACTCAGTGGACATGAGTTTGGGTAAACTCTGGGAGTTGGTGATGGACAGGAAGGCCTGGCGTGCTGTGGTTCACGGGGTCTCAAAGAGTCAGACACGACTGAGTGACTGAACTGATGGTCTTTGTTCATCTGACTTATCTCACGTAGCATAATGATCTCAAGGACCATCAGTATTGTCACAAATGGCTGAATTTCCCAATTTGCCGTTGGGAGCACATGTTGAGAGCCAGTTGCAGAGGATAAGGGAGTGTGGGCGAGGTGCATAGAGAGTGATCTTGGTCCAGTTGGGGGCGGGATTCATGAGTGAGGTGTTCTCAGTGGCCAACAGACAGTCTTCCTGAGGATCCACAATGGAATTGATAGACTCCACATCCACTTAATGCCTTCCTCAGAGTCTTATTTGCCACTACCCACTGTCCCTGCTTCCCAGTCACTCAACTCACAACTCAGCATAGGTACCATCCAGTTTTCTAAAGTTTACTTTAAATCACTTTACTTTAGTGGCCACCTACATTAGTATCTGTTTTTGCTAACTGAAAGAAATCTGCAAAGAATTTCAATTTTTACCAAAAAAAAAAAAAAAAAAAAGAACNAAAAAAAAAAAAAAGAACATTATAGAGGTTAGAAGTCAGGGTTTCAGCTTTCAAAAAGCTGAAAATCTGCACAAAAAATATACTTTCACTATGAAAGTGAAAGTGAAAGTCATTCAGTCATGTCCGACTCTTTGCGACCGCAAGGACTAAACATTCCATGGAATACTCCAGGCCAGAATACTGAAGTGGGTAGCCTTTCCCTTCTCCAGGGGATCTTCCCAACCCAGGGATCGAATCCAGGTCTCCCACACTGCAGGTGGATTCTTTACCAGCTGAGCCACAAGGGAAGCCCAGTCAGTCCTATAAATTCTGTTCATTGTATCTGAGGATACAAAACATTCATGTGTAAGTGATCCTACATGGTTCAAACCCATATTGTCCAAAGGCCTACTGAATTTATATTCTGTTAGATGAGTATAGGGTAGGATGTGAGTAAGCTATGTACAAATATTGTACCATATCCATGAGGGCCTTGACCATCTGTGGATTTGGGTACCCATATGAGGGAGTCCTGAAACCAATGCCTGTGAGGATATTCAGAGCCCACTGTAACTGATTTTGAATTTTACATTATTCTGGCTTACAAAGTTTTCATAGGACTCCTTTCACATAGCAGGGGGAAACCTGTACTCTGGATGGATCTACGAAATGGGTCTCTTTGTCCAAGTTCCACACAGCTTGGGAAGCCCCGTCTTCACTCACACACTCCCACTTTCCCCTGCGGGAGAAATCACAGGCCAGAAAGGTCTTCCCTGGCACTGGGCTGTGTGCTGGGTGGAGGGGTGCGATGGATTAAAGTCCAATTGTTCATCTTACCTCCTCCTGTGCATCCCAAATTGTGACTTGGGCATTAATGTTATGTTGGAACTTCTCATCTGGAAACCCAGATTCTGTTAAAGACTCCCTGGTTGTGAGTGATTATCCAAGTCAGTGATCTCCAGGGGCTCCAGGACCGCAGTCGGGAGACTGAAGCCTGTCCACGGGCCACCGCAGGACCCACAGGCAGGCCAGGTGTGTGTGCCCATCGTCTGGCTCACAGGTGGGGCAGAGTTTTCTGGGTTCCTAGGTGTGTGGTTTTGTATCCCACAGCTCCCACAAATGCACTTTTGTTCTGGACAGATGCCAAACTGTTGTGACGGGGTGGCCAGGAGAAGGACATCTTCTTCAGCCACGATGCTGACATAACTGCAGGTGACTGCGTTTTCACAGTGCTCTTCATGATCTCGGAAAAGAGAGGTCCACGTGCTCTTAACAATGAAGGAACCTAGAGGAACAGAAGAATGGCGTATGGATATCTTTTTGGAAGGAAGGATATGCAAAAACACAAAAGCTAGGAGAACCACAGTGAAATAGGAAACCAGCTCCCCTGGAAGTCATGTGATTTGTGCCCTAACTTTTATGGCTCAGTGATTTATTTATCCTACAGAAACTTTGGAAAGTTACTTTCTTTGTCTAGAGTTTGCATCATTGGAAAAACAAATAGATTATTAGAACTAACCATTTTCAGGGTGAGTAGTTTGCTCTCAAATCTTCAAATGAGTAGTTTAACTATGAAGGTATATTCTTTGCTTCTAAAAGTGATACTCTTGAGATATTACTTGATATTGAAGAAAGTATTTCCTGGCAGCTTGCCTAATAACAGTGAAAGCAATTAAAACTAAAGTATTTTTTTTCCTGAAATCACATTTTATTGCACCAGCTGTGGAGTTTATTTGTTTACTCAAGTTTGCCCAGTTGGAGTTAATATCTGTTTCCTTTATACTCCTATTGCACTTTCTCAGTCCCTTTGTTATAACATTTATAATGGCCTGGCTAATATTAAGACTGTCTAGATGCCTGTTTCTCCCGTTAAATTAGAGCCCCCCAAAGGCAGGAGCTGCTTTTATAATCTCTCTCTCCCCCCCGCTGTGCCTAGCTCTGTGCCCAGCATGTCAGAAGGACTCAATGAATATTCATCGACTCAAACAAACTAACATTTCTGAAACAACTCAGTTTAAATTTTGGAAATTATCTTAATTGTTTTTTGTTAACATATTCTTTACAATAGCAGAAAGTGGCTTCCTTTTTATAAAAGCTTTGCTTTTATGTTGCTAAAATTTATACAAAAATTAGAACAAATTTCCAAAATGAAATTAAAAAGCAATGGCCATAATTAGATTAATCTATAGCAGCAGTGGGAACAATTTAAAATAGTTATACAGTAAAATGCATAAGAAACATGTGCATGAATCTCTTTGGTTTACCCATGGCTAAAGTAAATGGTATTACAATACCTTTGAATATGTTCATATAATTGCTAACTGATCAGTTCTATTAGATTGGTGCAAAAGTAATTGTAGCTTTGCATTGTTGAACTCTGCAGTTTGATATTGGAATACATTCTTAAGTAAATGTGCTTATGTAAAACATCATTTCATGCTCATTTCTCTCTGTATGTTTTTTTGTTAATGACTTATTACTTGCTGTGTATTTTATATTTATTTGAGATTATGAAAATGGTGTTGGGCNGTTTTTTTGTTAATGACTTATTACTTGCTGTGTATTTTATATTTATTTGAGATTATGAAAATGGTGTTGGGCAAATTCAAGCAATTTTCTTATTCAAGTTCAAAATGGGTAGTAAAACAGCAGAGACAACTCACAATACCAACAACATATTTAGCTTAGAAACTGCTAAGGAATGTACAGTGCAGTGGTGGTTTAAGAAGTTTTGTGAAGGAGACAAGAGCCTTGAATGAGTGCAGTGGCTGGCCATCAGAAATTGGCAATGACCAACTGAGAACAATCACTGAAGCTGATTCTGTTCTAAGAAATAGCCAAAGAACTCAACATTGACCTATGGCTGATTCATGCTGAGGTTTTACAGAAAACAACAAAATTCTGTAAAGCAAAAATAAAAATTAAAAAAATGTGAGTTAATGCATTAAAAAAAGAAAGAACTCAATTTTGACCATTCTACAGTGGTACAGAATTTGAAGCAAACTGGAAGGGTGAAAAACTCGATAAGTGGATATCTCATGTGTTGACCCCTCTAAAAAAAAAATCATTCTTAAGTGTGATTTTCTCTTATTCTATGCACAACAATGAACCATTTCTCCACTGGATTGTGACATGTGACAAAAAGTGGATTTTATAGGACAACAGGAAATGTCCAACTTGGTGACTGTCCCGAGAAGATACTCCAAAACACTTCCCATAGCCAAAGGAAAGGAAAGTGAAGTCACTCAGTCATGTCCGACTCTTTGCGACCCCATGGACTGTAGCCTACCAGGCTCCTCTGTCCATGGGATTTTCCAGGCAAGAGTACTGGAGTGGGTTGCCATTTCCTTCTCCAGCGGATCTTCCCAACCCAGGGATGGAACCCAGGTCTCCCGCATTGTAGACAGACGCTTTACTGTTGGAGCCACCAGGGAAGCCAAACTTGCATCAAAAAAAGGTCATGGCCACAGGTGGTTGCAGCTGATCTGATCCACTGCAGCTCTCTGAATCCTCGTGAAACCATTACATCTGAGAGTACGCTCCACAAATTGATGAGATGCACAGAAAACTACAATGCCTGCAGCCAGCATTGGTCAACAGAAAAGGCCCAGTTCTTCTCCATGACGACACCCGACCGCACTGGGCACAACCAGCGCTTCCAACGTTGAATGAGCTGGACTGTGAGGTGTTGCCTCATTCACCATATTTAGCTGACCTCTCACCAACTGACTGCCACTTCTTCAAACACATGAACAGCTTTTTGCAGGGAAAACACTTCCACAACAGGCAGGAGGAAGAAACGCTCTAAGAGTTTGTCAAATCCCAAAGCGTGAATTTTTATGCTATAGGAGTAATTAAACTTATTTCTTGTTGGCAAAAATACATTGATTGTAATGGTTCCTGTTTTGATTAATAAATATGTGCTTGAGCCTAGGTATAATGCTTTAAAATCTGTGGTCCAAAACTGCAATTACTTTTGGAAAGAAATATATGTGTAAGATGAGAAGACAGGATTTATAGTCTTCGCTTCACCTTTTTCTTGCTGAATGATTATGGGCAAGCAAGTCAACGTATTCAACCAGTCTCCTGACCAGGAAATATTAATGGTAATATTTACCCTATATGATTACATGGTGGTTAAGAGGACACACTTTAAAATCAGATTCTAGAGGAGCAAATTTCTAGATACACCACTAACTAGACATGCCTTTGCAATTGGACTACTCTTTCTGAAATTTTGGAGTAAAATATAAGCCTATATATAAGCCTATATTTTCCTCATGTATGAAATGCCAATAATAATAGTGGCTTTTCAAAGAGTTAATGTCCAAACATGATAAATTTTATATAATGTCTACCAAGTACTATGGGCTTCCCAGTGGCTCAGTGGTAAAGAATCTGCCTGAAATGCAGGAGCAGCAAGAGATGTGGGTTTGATCCCTGGGATTGGAAGATCCTCTTTAGAAGGAAATGGAAACCCACTCCAGTATTCTTTCTTGGAGAATTCCATGGATCCAGAAACCTGGCGGGCTACAGTCCATGGTGTCACAAAGAGTCAGACGTGACTGAAGTGATTTAAAACACACACACACACCCCAAGTAATAAGCATTTCATGAATGTTGATTATTTAAATATATATATATATATACCTTTATGTTATTGGCTTCCCTGGTGGCTCAGGGGTTAAAGCGTCTGCCTGGAATGTGAGAGACCCGGGTTTGATCCCTGGGTCAGGAAGATCCCCTGGAGAAGGAAATGGCAACCCACTCCATTACTCTTGCCTGGAGAATCCCATGGATGGAGGAGCCTGCTAGGCTACAGTCCATGGGATCACAAAGAGTCCAACATGACTGAACGACTTCACTTTATGTTATTGGATCACTATGGAGATCAAGTAATTGATGTTGTGAATCTTAGAAGCTATACACATTTTAAAGAGTGCCAAAAAGGGAGATGATTGTTAATTACATATATACATGCAGGAAGTAACTCATCATTTTTTTCTTCTCTTTCTTTCGTTCATGAATGGGTTGGGGAATGTCTATAAGAATATACGTAACTTTGGGAAAGAGAAAGATGCTTCTAAATTTAAATAACAATGTAATGATGATACACATACAGACATTTAACAGTAATAAATTTGATCAATGTTTCATCAATAGGCAAAGATGAGATCAAAGATGCTCTGTTTCCAGAAATGGTCTGGTTTCCATCATGCCTCACTGATGCCAAACTAAGCCTTGAGAGGATTCTGGAAAAATGGTGTCTTGAACATGCTATTGTGCTGAGCAGAGCTGGGACAAGCAGATATGCAGAACCTAAAAAAGGTTGAAAATCTTAGCTTCTGCTGAAATCCTAATGAAATTGAATACGAAGGACAGCTTTCCCTTTCAATTAAAAGAAAGCCTAGTGATTAGTGGAGAATCCTGGTAAATGATTGACCTATCCTGGAGAAGGTAAAGGTGAAGTCGCTCAGTCGTGTCCGACTCTTTTCGACCCCGTGGACTGTAGCCTACCAGGCTCCTCCGTCCAGGGGATTCTCCAGGCAAAAATACTGGAGTGGGTTGCCATTTCCTTCTCCAGGGGATCTTCCCGACCCAGGGATTGAACCCAGGTCTCCTGCATTGGAGGCAGACGCTTTAACCTCTGAGCCACCAGGGAAGCCCATCTATCCTAGAGAAGGAAATGGCAACCCACTCCAGTATTCTTGCCTGGAGAATCCCATGGACAGAGGAGCCTGGTAGGCTACAGGCCATGGGGTCGCAAAGAGTTGGACACGACTGAGCGACTTCACTTCACTTCTGGCGGCTCAGATGGTAAATAATCTGCCTGCAATGCAGGAGACCCAGGTTTGATCCCTGGGTCAGGAAGATCCCCTGGAGAAGGAAATGGCAACCCACTCCAGTATTCTTGCCTTGAGAATCCCGTGGACAGAGAAGGCTGGTGGGCTATAGTCTATGGGGTCACAGAGAGTTGGACACGACTGAGTGAGTAACACTGACACTGATCAAGACTCGTGACCTGGGACTCCCCTAGTGGCCCAGCGGCTGAGAGCCCACAGGCCCAGTGCAGGGGGTCTGGGTTCAATCCCCGGTCAAGGAACTAGATCCTACATGCCTGAACTAAGTGTTCACATGCCACAACTAAAGAGCCCACATGCGGCAACCCAGATCAAAGATGCTGCAGGCTGCAACTAAGATGTAAGACCGTCAAATGAATAAATACATATTTTAAAAAACCGAACAAAAAACGTGACCTTCAGAGAAGACAGTTCACATGGCTTGCGGTAGGTGTGCCCCACCTCCTGACATTCATGGGCAGGAGGACTTGAAGTGGAATACAGGAGACCAGGGAATAGAGGGGTTGAATCCTAATAGCTCATTAGGGCATGGACTACCACCTGAACCTTCAATCTTTCATGAGACTTCTAGAGTCAAGGTTTGTTTTTTTGGAAGCTCAACAGAAAAGTCTTGCTCCAGGGAGCAGTCAAAGGACCATAACAAGACTCCCAGCAGGGCTTGCAGCTAGATAGAGAAGAAGGAAAGGGAACAAAATAGGAAGTTGAAGGAGAAAGAGGTCACTCTAAACAACTAAAACATCATTAAAGAGTATCTGTTCTTTTAAGATTGTAATCAATAGTCTTTTCAGATTGTAAACCATTTATAAGCTTATTGAAATATATAAAATAAAATCTGTTGGTTTTAGTGGATGGGAAGATTTAATACTATAAAGGGTCACATTTCTAGTAATGAATAAAAAAAAGAAGGAGAGAAGGAGATAAGAGAGAGTGGAAGGGAGGGAGGGAAGAAGACAGGGACAGAGATCAAGTAGAAAACAAGTACTTCAAAGACAATATATGAAGTAACGAGCATCAAGAACGCAGTTACAAGCAAAGGTGAGACATATACGTGATCTAGCACACAGAGAATAGAAATCTCAAAAGGAGAAAAATGGATAGAGAAAAAAATAATTAGAAAATATTGTTTTGAATTTCATAAAGCATTACCACATAGGGTTTATTCTTTGACTATGAGGTTCATTTGAAAATACACATAATTTTCTACATCATCATATTAAAGGGGAAATTAGCTGATTCCATCAAAAGATTGTAAAAAGGCATTTAATAAACTTAAAATCCCTTCTTAAAAATATAGCTAAGTACAAATTGAATAAAAACTATTTAATACAAAAATTATCAGGACACAGGAAG
>SJYQ01002230.1:271849-282237 GCA_006410935.1 Redunca redunca
TGTAAAAGGGTTCCCTTTTCTCCACACCCTCTCCAGCATTTATTGCTTGCAGACTTCTGGATCGCAGCCATTCTAACTGGTGTGAAGTGGTACCTCATTGTGGTTTTGATTTGCATTTCTCTGATAATGAGTGATGTTGAGCATCTTTTCATGTGTTTGTTAGCCATCCGTATGTCTTCTTTGGAGAAATGTCTATTTAGGTCTTTGGCCCATTTTTTGATTGGGTCATTTATTTTTCTGGAATTGAGCTGCATAAGTTGCTTGTATATTTTTGAGATTAGTTGTTTGTCAGTTGCTTCATTTGCTATTATTTTCTCCCATTCAGAAGGCTGTCTTTTCACTTTGCTTGTCTCAGCTTTTTAATATGCTGTCTAGGTGTGTCTTTTAATTTCATGGTGCAGTCATCATCTGCAGTGATTTGGAGCCCAAGAAAATAAAATCTGTCACTGTTTCCATTGTTTCCCCATCTCTTTGCCATGGAAATGATGAGACTGGATGCCATGATGTTAGTTTTTTGAATGTTGAGTTTTAAGTCAGCTCTTTCACTCTCCTCTTTCACTTTCATCAAGAGGCTCTTTAGTTCCTCTTTACTTTCTGGCATAAAGGTGATGCCATCCACATACTGATGTTAATAGGTTGCACTTCACTTAAAGTTATCACAAAATAATGGCTGTAGTGCCCTGTGCTATTTAATATATTTTTGTTGCTTATTTATTTTATGTGTAACAATTGTGTCTCAGTCTTCCACCCCTGATTTGCCCCTCCCTCCTTTACTCTCCCCATTGGCAAGCACCAGTTTCTTCTCTATTTCTGTGAGTTTGTTTCTGTTTTGTTATATGGGTTGCTTTGTTTTACTCGTTTTTAGATTTCACATATAAGTGATTAGAAAGAGCATTTGTCTTTCTTGTCTGGCTTATTTCCTGAGCATAATACTCTCTAGGTCCATCCACGCTGTTGCAAATGATAGCATTTCATTCCTTTTTATGACTATTACCCATTCATGTCATTTTTATCTGTTCATCTTTTAAAGGGCATTGAGATTGCTTCCATTTTTTAGCTATTGTAAATAATGCTGAGATGAACACTGGGGTTTATTATTTTTTTTTTAATTAGTATTTTCTTTTTCTTCAGATATATACTGAACCATGAGCCATCTGTTCACCAGGAGTGGAATTGCTGGGTGGTATGGTAGTTCTGTTTTTAGTTTTTGAGTAAACTTCGTGCTGTTCTTCCATAGTAGCTCCACCAATTTACAATCCCACCAACAGTATACAAGGATTCCTTTCCTTTCCATAGTCTTGCCAACATTTGTTATTTGTAGACTTTTTGATGATAGGCATTTTGACAGGTATGAGATGATATCTCATTTTGGCTTTGATTTGCATCTCCCTGATAATTAACAATTCTGTCCATTTTTAAAATTGGGTTCTAAGGGAATTTTTTTATATTGGGTTGTATGAGTTGTTTACATATTTTGGGTGTTAACCTTTGATTAGCTTTATTATTTGCAAATGTTTTCTCCCATTCAGTAGGTTGCCTTTCTGTTTTGTCAACAGTTTCCTTTGCTGTATGTAAACTTTTAAGTTTAATTAAGTCCCATTTGCTTATTTTTGCTTTAATTTCTTTTGCCTTAGGAGAGAATTCCAAAAAGGAAAAAAAAAAATGCTGCAATTTATATAAGAGAATATCCTGCCTATGATCTCCTCTAGGAGTTTTATGGTTTCAGGTTTTACATTTAGGTCTTCAATCCATTTTGAATTTATTTTTATATATTATGAGGAAGTGTTCTAATTTAATTGTTTTACAAGTAGCTATCTAGTTTTCCTCGCATCACTTATTGAAGAGACTGTCTTTTCTCCATTTTATATTCTTGTCTCTTTTGTCTTAGATTAATTCAACATACACGTGTGGATTTATTTCTAGGCTCTCTGTTCTGTTGCATTGTCTAGTTTCATGCCACTACCATGCTATTTTGAATATTATAGCTTTGTAGAATAGTCTGAAGTCAAGTAGCGTGATATCTCCAGCTTTGTTCTTTTCTTCTCAAGATTGCTTTGGCAGTTCAAGGCCTTTCATGGTTTCATACAAATTTTAGGATTATTTGTTCTAGTTCAGTAAAAACATATTCCTTGGTTATTTCATACAGATTGTGCAGGTCTTGACATGATCACTTCTGTCACTTTCCTACCTAATTCCATGTGGATCTTTTGCTTTATTTGTACAGGTCTTTCTGCAAGTTTCCAGTTAGTTTTTAGTGAGAATTATTCCACATATAGTTATGTTTTTGGTGTGTTTGTTGGGGGAGGTGAGTTTTGAGTCCTCCCACTTCACCATTTTGACTCTGCTCGGAAACTCCTTTTTTGTTGTTGTTTTAAATAGCTTAACAACACAAGCTGGAATCAAGATTGCTGGGAGAAATATCAATAACTTCAGATATGCAGATGACACCACCCTTATGGCAGAAAGTGAAGAGAAGCTAAAAAGCCTCTTGATGAAAGTGAAAGGGGAGAGTGAAAAAGTTGGCTTAAAGCTCAACATTCAGAAGACGAAGATCATGGCATCCGGTCCCATCACTTCATGGGAAATAAATGGGAAACAGTGGAAACAGTATCAGACTTTTTTGGGCTCCAAAATCACTGCAGATGGTGACTGCAGCCATGAAATTAAAAGATGCTTACTCCTTGGAAGAAAAGTTATGACCAACCTAGATAGTATATTTAAAAGCAGAGACATCACTTTGCCGACTAAGGTCCGTCTAGTCAAGGCTATAGTTTTTCCAGTGGTCATGTATGGATGTGAGAGTTGGGCTGTGAAGACGATTGAGCACCGAAGAATTGATGCGTTTGAACTGTGGTGTTGGAGAAGACTCTTGAGAGTTGCTTGGACTGCAAGGAGATCCAACCAGTCCATTCTGAAGGAGATCAGCCCTGGGATTTCTTTGGAAGGAATGATGCTAAAGCTGAAACTCCCGTACTGTGGCCACCTCATGCGAAGAGTTGACTCATTGGAAAAGACTCAGATGCTGGGAGGGATNGGGCAGGAGGAGAAGGGGACGACTGAGGATGAGATGGCTGGATGGCATCACGGACTCGATGGACGTGAGTCTGAGTGAACTCCGGGAGTTGGTGATGGACAGGGAGGCCTGGTGTGCTGCGATTCATGGGATTGCGAAGAGTCGGACACAACTGAGCGACTGAACTGAACTGAACTTACTTAGTTATAATGGACGTGCAAAAACTGTATACATTTAATCTACACAAGTTGATGGTATCAACATATCATCAACATCAGTGAAACTATTATCATGATGGAGATAATCAACATATCCATCATCTCCAAAGTTTCCAAACGCCCTCCTTTTTTGAACACCTAACTTGACATCTACAGTTTAAACAAAATTCCAGTGAACACACACAGTATTGGTAATTATAAGCGCTATGCTCTACGGCAGATCTCTAGAACTTACTCATCTCACCTGACTGAGAGTTTATACCTGTACCTGTCTTTCCATTCCCCTCTGTCCCTAGCCTCTAGAAACCATCACTCCACTCTATGCTTTTATGAATCTGACTATCATAAATACTTCACTTAAGTGGAGTCATGCAGTATTTGTCCTTCTGTGACTGGCTTACTTCACTCAGCGTAACTTCATAATTGGTTCCGTTGTAAAAAGTATTCAATTTCACCAGTACGTTTTGAATGTCCATTAGCATTGTGCCAAGGGTTGGTGATGCACAGCTGTGTATCAGCAATCACTTCTGTTCTGTTCCTTGAGTTAATCATTCCTCTATTGTTATGTATGAATTTTGTTCATGAGTTTTCCTTGTGAATCAGGTTGTGGTAAACATCTTAATATAAAACTTCCTCTGAATTTAGTATTATCTCAGGATATATTCTCAGAAGTAAAATTAATGGGTCAAAGGGAAAAATAAGAATTTTTAAGACCTTTGATACCTATTCCCAAACAAAATGAGATGAACAAGTTTACAAGTCCATTCTGAAAGATTGCCAGCTTCTAGGGCACAATCAATCATTGTGACCTTAATGCAAAATATATTCAATAAAAAAAAAAGCTGGTGGCAACAAATAGACACTTTTCCCCCTCTAATATAAGCTTGCCCCATAGATGAGACCCAAGTGAAGCTATCTTGTCAACAAAAGGGAAGTGAATTTAATATTTATTTACTTGGCGTTTACTGTGTGTCAAATACTACTTTATATTTGCTTTTTCATTTATCACACATATAAAAGCTTCAACAAATCAATACTTGACTGATAAACTTTTGCATCTATAAAAGACTATAGTTTATATAGTGTTTTCATTTGCATGATTTCATTTATGACTAACAAATCTTGTCAATCTAAGAATGTGTTTTCATTTGTCTGTTTTTCTCTTGCGTTCTCATTGAATAAACTTGTGAATGCTTTCTCAAAATCATATTTAAAAAAAAAACTTTAAGATGTGATTTACATTTTAAAAAGGAGAAAAGTAAAGAAGTCAGTGAAAATGTTTTAAGGGAACTTTATGAAAGCATTTGAAGCTCTGAAAAGTGATTTCCCCTCCTCCTCAACCGTTTCCAACAAAAGCTCAATTTGGTACTTCTCCTTCATATTTGGGTCCCTTTAGCCTGCCTTCTTTTCTGATACATCAGTGAAAAGGAAAATACAGACAATGGAACTGTACTCATCTGAAATGTTTCCATCTCTTCTTCTCCTCCCACCTCCTCCTCACCAGATATCCATCCCAGAAATGCCATTCTTTCTGATGTTAGAATTCCATTATTGCAGTTAATACTGGCAGCTGTTCTATAGGGACAAATGTGTAAAATAAAACAACTATTTGATTTAAAAGATCCATTCAAATAACACAGTTTAAACGAATTAGAAAGAAAGAGAGAAAAATGGTATCTTAAGGATAAATAGCAGTCAACTTCTGTCCAGGGTAGTAGCAGTCAAATGTAAATAAAGATCCTTCAGTGAAATCACTGAGATGCTTCTCCAGGAGGTACAAATAATGCCAGTGGGTTGTTCATGTTGTGAGGTTGTTGGACAGAGAGAACAAAAATCAGGTTAGTTGCCAGGTAATTGGTGCCATGGAGATAGAAGGTATATAGTGATGATAGCAATAATTACACCTCCCTACTTTGTATAAAATATACCACTTGGCTGGCTTTAAAGTACATCCCACAAGCAAAATCTCATTGAAGTTTCACAAAAACCCTCTGTGGTAGCTAAGATAATTATTACTAAGCTATCTTGCAGATGACCAAACTCTGGGAGGAATTTGCTTTCTCAAAATGACCCAGTTACTACTGGATCTGAATTTGGTCTAGGTTTTGTAAATCCAATCTCACATTTTTCCTCTTGCCCATAGCACTATCAAATTTTTTTTTCAAGGAGGATACTAAATATATGTAAACCCCTATTAACCATGAACTGTCTATTCACCATATTCTTTGCTAAATCAAGGAAAATGAGCTAGAAGATACAAAGAGGAGATGGAGGATGAGTGGTGAACATATGTCCTTATTTTCAAAACACATACCTTAAATGCCTTTGGTGAAATATAGACTGATTGGGCACCCACCCAAAGCACAATTCTGGAACAATAAGTTAATGGAAAAGTTGAGAGGTTCCTGAGAGAGCTGGCATGTCTTGTCCATCTTGTTATCTTTAGTTATCTGAGACTGGGCTTGGAGACTACTCTGGTCCCTAGAGTTGAGTATAATTTCACTGGAGATGGGCAATGTCTTGGAGGTGTCCTAAAAGGGTCTTAAGTCTCTTAGCTTTCTCAGAATCTTCATTAATTTCCTCTAGTAATTATTTTCATGAAGAAATAAAGTATATGTGTTCTGTAAACAGCTTTAGAAGGAGTCTCTATCACAAGGTCCCTCCAAATTGATTGCTACTTTCCATACAGAAATTTTGGAGCAGCTAATGTGCTAAACTAACCTCATTTTCTCCTATATTAAGTTTACTAGACCAGAGAAAGTAGATAAGATGTGTCTGGACTGGAGCAAGACACATTTGTCAAATGTCTCTCCCTATATCCATGTGGAAAAGTCTAGTATAATTAGAGGAACTAGTGACCGGTTGAATGATTTTACCCAGATGAATCTGTATGACTCAAGAGCAAAGTTCCTAGTTGTGTGCCTTAGCAGGGAAGCAGGAATGAATTCATCTCCTTCTTTTCAATTGCAACCTCAAAATGGTGATAATGATTTTAAAACATAATTTTTGCTGCTTGTTTGTTTGTTTTAGTCTGACCCCGAAAGATCTATTTTCTTTATACAGTCTAAGCTGGCCCATTAGAAGAACCTAGACTCTCAGGACCCTGAAATTAGTGAGAACCTAGACTGTTCTAAAGGCTGATATATATTACTTGCTAGTCCTTGATCCCACAAAGTCAAGAGATATTCTCCTTTAGTTTAGAGATAGAAATTGGGAAACAGAGAGTTCTTGACATCTATTCAAGGTCAAAACATTTTAAGTGTCTGGAAATGGACTCATATTCCTTGATATTTTGTTTTCCAAGCTCTTCATTCATGGTCAAGTTTCCATTAGGTATAGTAGGTGCAGTGTCTATAGCCTAAGACCCTTCTGAAGTGAAGTGAAGTGAATGAAGTTGCTCAGTCATGTCTAACTCTTTGCAACCCCATGGACTGTAGCCTACCAGGTTCCTCCATCCATGGGATTTTCCAGGCAAGAATACTGGAGTGGGTTGTCATTTCCCCTGGAAAACCAGGAGATCTTCCCGACCCAGGGATTGAACCCGGGTCTCCCGCATTGTAGGCAGACTCTTTTACCATCTGAGCCACCAGGGAAGCTCAAGACCCTTCTAGGGAACTGTAAAAATGTTTTAATTTTGGTTTATTTTAAAATCAGAAAAAAATAATAATGAATTTATAATGATGAATTTAGCCTGAATTTTATCCCATGTAGTCATAAAATACACTAAAAAATATTTTTTTATGGAGCATTTTTCACACAATGGCAAAAGTACCTAGGCCCCACACAACAAATAACACAGTCCTATCCCCATGCCGGTTCTGTTTCGCCTGCTTCCCTTGCACCATGCGAGGCAGAAAACAAGTACATGCTTGTTGGATGTGGCTGGTCATCAGAGACAAAGACTGGAGCAGTGAGAAGTATATTGGGATAAGTTAAGGAAGAATGAAAACAGTCTTGTGTAGAGCAGAGGATACTGCTGTGGCTAATTCATACTCTGTGTTGCTGAAACTTTCCTTGTCTCCGTGTCCTCATGAATTAAAGGGAGGGATATCTATTCCTTGATTCACTTGGGGCATCAAAAATGATCAGTAATGTCTCATTTCTGTTGAGGCTTCTGGAGCCACAAGCCAATGAACTTTTCTCTTTTCAAAACCCAGGAGCTCTAAATATATAGCAAAGACAACTAATATTTTGTAATACTTTGAAGTTGAAAATTACAGGCTTTGGATTCCAATAAAGCTTTGTCCAAATCCTGGTCCAGATGATTCAGAGATGATTGTCTCTAGTCCAGACATGGAGACAAGGAAAGTTTTAGCAAACACAGAGTATGAATTAGCCACAGCAGTATCCTCTGCTCTACACAAGACCGTTTTCTTCGTTAACTTATCCCACTATATTTCTCACTGCTCCAGGCTTTGTCTCTGATGCCCACCTGCATGCAATAGACATCTAATTCTTTTCTGCCTCACATGGCGCAAGGTCCAGATGTCCACCTCTTCCAGACGATTCATGGCCTAGACTATATCGTTATTTCAGTGCACTTGAAATATACTTAAAATATTTTATACGGAATGTGTGCTTTGTCCTTCAGTCATGTCCAGCTCTTTGAAATCCCATGGACTGTAGCCTGTCAGGCTCCTCTGTCCATGGGATTCTCTAGGCAAGAATACTGGAGAGGGTTCCAGGGGATCTTCCCAACCCAAGGATTGAACTCAGGCCTCCTCATTGCAGGCAGATTTTTTACCATTTGAGCCACTGAAGGAAAGGCCCAAAAAGGCAAAAGAAGGTGTGTACTCTCCCTAGGCTTTAGTGTCCTCAGCTATGAACAAGACAGAACTAGAATACGTCAACGGTTATTCTGGCAGTTAATGTTTTTATTTGTACCTGCAGATTACAGATGAGAAAACAGGTTCACAGAGCAGAAATAAATTCCTCAAGGTCATATTCAAAGAGAAGCAGGGTTCAAACTTCATTACACAGCCAATTCTCTGGTTTTTCTTTGTAACCAAACCCAAGTTCTCAGAGCATGATTGAAAATAATTGAAATGACAAAGGCTTCTTTGAAGATAGGGCCATCGGCAGGGACATCAAAAGACTCCAGATCGCTGTGAGGAGGCAAGGGTTGATCGAAGCTTAAGAGAAATGTTCTGCTACCTCCAGCTCCATTCTTATGTCCCCTGCCATTATTCCTCAGCAGTCAACAGGTCACCTGAAATCGCCAATGTATGTTGTTTCTGTTGCTGGTAACATCCTAGGGATTTCAGACTTGAAACTTTGTTCCATTGGGATTTCCCAGGACACCATCATTATTCCCTTTTCCTTTTCTTTCTTTTTTTTTTTTTTTTTTTTTTTTCTTTTTTTCTAAATNTTTTTTTTTTTTTTTGATTCTCTTTTCTTAAAAATTGAAGTATAGCTGATATAAAATATAAGTTACAGGTGAACAATATGGTGATTCACAAATTTTAAAGGTTATACTGCATTTATAGTTATTATGAATACTAGCTATATTCCTGTGTTGTATGATATATCCTTATGACTTATTGTATGTTATTTTTTTTCCTTTTTGGTGATTTTTTAAATCAGAATATAATTGCTTTACAATGTTGCCTTAGTTTCTGCTGCACAGAGAAGTGAATCAGCTCTATGTCCAAGAAGTGCTCCCTCTCGGGCCTCCCTCCCGTCTCTCCACTCCCCGCTCCATCCCTCCCATCTCTCCACTCCCCACTCCACCCCACCCATCACGTTACAGAGCCCTGAGCTGAGCTTCCTCTGCTCTGTGGCAGGTTCCACTAGCTACTGAGTTTACACATAGCAGTTTATGTATGTCCATCCTAAATGCCAGATGCAGACTAGTGGATAAAGACATGGTACACACATACAGTGGAACGTTACGCAGCCACTGAAAGGAATGAAATAGGGTCATTTGTAGGGATGTGAATGGACCTAGGGCCTGTCACACAGAGTGAAGTAAGTCAGAAAGAGAAAAACAAGTGTATGAATGCATTTATGAGGAATTTAGAAAAATCGCACAGATGAACCTATTTCCAGGCAAGAACAGTGATGCAGATGAAGACGATGGACATTGGAAGATTAGGGTTAACATAGCTTACTTTATACATAGTGATTTATACCTCTTGAATATTAACCCTGTATTGCTCCTCCCCTATTTCTCTCCCCACTGGTAACCACTAGTCTGCTCTCTATATCTGTGAGTCTGCTTCTTTTTTTGCTATATTCACTTATTTGTTATATCTGTTAGGTTTCACATATAAGCAATAATGATCATTTTATTTTAATCTAATTATCTCTCATTTACCATTGTTTCTAAAAGAAATCCATGGAGTTCAGAATTATAGTTATTTAGAGCTCAGGAAAATTTAGATAGTTATGATATTTATCAATAATTACAATATTAATAAAAACAATACTCAGTCTTGACCCATTTAAGTACTATGCCATTTATAAAATGTGTTTAAACGTATTCTCATCCAGTCTTCGCAATAATATTATAAAATAGGCAGGAGAAGTCCTACGATCCCCAGCATACAGGTGAGAAAGTTGAGACACAGAAAAGGGAGTGATTGCATATGGCTGTAAAACCCTGTGCTGAGGCTTATGTCCTTCAATGTGGGATAGCTCCTCTAGGCCTCTAGGCCCTCCTGAGCCCTCAGAAGAAATGGAGTAGCCATCATGGTCAACAAAAGAGTCTGAAATGCAGTACTTGGATGCAATCTCAAAAATGACAGAATGATCTCTCTTCCTCTCCAAGGCAAACCATTCAATATCACAGTTATCCAAGTCTATGCCCCAACCAGTAATGCTGAAGAAGCTGATGACCTACAAGACCTTTCAGAATTCACACGCAAAAAAGATGTCCTTTTCATTATAGGGGACTGGAATGCAAAAGTAGGAAGTCAAGAAACACCTGGAGTAACAGGCAAATTTGGCCTTGGAATGCAGAATGAAGCAGGGCAAAGACTAATAGAGTTTTGCCAAGAAAATGCACTGGTCATAGCAAACACCCTCTTCCAACAACACAAGACTCTACACATGGACATCACCAGATGGTCAACACTAAAATCAGATTGATTATATTTTTTGCAGCCAAAGATGGAGAAGCTCTATACAGTCAACAAAAACAAGACCAGGAGCTGACT
>SJYQ01002230.1:290874-312927 GCA_006410935.1 Redunca redunca
TTCATTCTTTCTGGAGTTTTTTCTCCACTGATCTCCAGTAGCATATTGGGCACCTACTGACCTGGGGAGTTCCTCTTTCAGTATCCTATCATTTTGCCTTTTCCTACTGTTCATGGGGTTCTCAAGGCAAGAATACTGAAGTGGCTTGCCATTCCCTTCTCCAGTGGACCACGCTCTGTCAGACCTCTCCACCATGACCCGACCGTTGGGTTGCCCAGTGGGCATGGTTTGGTTTCATTGAGTTAGACAAGGCTGTCGTCCTAGTGTGATTAGACTGACTAGTTTTCTGTGAGTATGGTCAGTGTGTCTGCCCTCTGATGCCCTCTTGCAACAGCTACCATCTTACTTGGGTTTCTCTTACAAAGTAAGAGGTTTTATTGGGAAGGAAAACCCGCGTGGAGAGCAGGAGGTTAAGGGAACCCTGGAGAACTGCTCTCCAAGAGGCTCATGGTCTCAGGTTCTACGGTGATGGGATTAGTTTCCGGTTGTCTTTGGCCAATCCTTCTGACTCAGAGTCCTTCCTGGTGGTGCAAGCCTTGTTCAGCCAAGATGGATGCCAGCGAGAAGGATTCTGGGAGGTGGTTGGACACGTGGTGTCACCTTTTGACCTTTCCTGAACTCTTCCTGTTGGTGGTGGCTTGTTAGTTCCTGTTCCTTACCAGGACCTCCTGTCATGAAACAAGTCATGCAAATGGTTACTAAGGTGCCTGGCCAGGATGGGCGGTCTCAGTCAGCGTGCTTCCCCTAACAGCAAGGTGTCAAGGCTCAAGCCAGGAAAACTGAAATTCAAGACCAAGGAGGAATGCAAACCTACAACTGAGACACACACCCAATCCTAAACCTGAGTGACCACAGAGAGAGTTCCAGCTCCTGGGAACACCTCTGCAGTGTCAGGAATACAGAGATATGGAGATGTGCTTTAGAGATATATTTGGAATAAAGTCCTGGTTTAATCACTTATCGGATGTACAAATTGAGACAAAACCATTTTCCTCTTTTGAGCTTCAGTTTTCTCATTTGCCAAAGGTAGGGGTATCTGTTTCAACCTGTTGGGACCAGAATGACCTGAGGATTACAATAGGTAGTACCTGTAGAGTACCTCATGTACTGCCGGGCACATCACAGACATTCTTTGATAACAACCACCAATTTCAGTGAGAACTGGGGAGGGAATGGTCAGTGGAACCCTCTTCAATAGCAAGCTTGTGCATTTGTGGAAATGCTGGATGTCTAAATTTGGGACTTACCTGGTAAAACTGATTTGACAAATTAAAATGTCTCGATACTGACACCAGGGCAATATTGAGGCGGCCCTGGCTCCTGTGCCAGACGCACATGCAGGTTTCTTTCTCATGTTCTCTTACTCCACCATTTTTCTCTGGCTTTTGCTATAGCAACCAGCTGTACTCAGGGGTAGGCTAACAGTACTTGATCTCAGCTGTACTGTGTAGCTACTATTTTTTTCTCCCAAGGCTTTTCTACCTCAGTTACAAGAATCTCATGAAGAAGCCTGATCAGCCACTCTGGTGTGTCTGCACAAACTGGCAATGTGAACACTTCCTGGGGTAACCCTAGACCAGTGAGGCAAGAGCTTGTGGATACACACTCCCTTTGTCAAGCCTCAAGATATTTCAGAGGCATATTCCAGACAGCTCCTCAGAACATTACCAGAAGGGTTGAACTCAGGTTTCCCCTGACAGTAACCAGCTCAAAATAAACCAATCCAAGCCAGCTTTGGATTGGCTGCTTTCCCTCTTTCTCCATTTCTCAGTTCCCTAACTCAAATCCTGTGGTCCACACCCTTCCCCCTCCTTTCCTCTGTGTAAATTTTCCGGGCCCTACACTCATTTCCATAGTATCAAATGATCCGAAATAAATTACATCCACAAAAGCTCTTGTCTTAGGTTCTACTACTTGGGAGGAATTGCAAGCTACAGAAGACCAAGAAGCAAGAATTTCACATTTTTAGCTTCCCAGTAGCTATCTATTTTACACATGGGAGTGTATATACATCAATGCTACTTTCTCAAATTGTCCTCCCCTAGCAGGAGCTCAGCTGGGAGCTCTGTGATGACCTAGAAGGGTGGGAGAGGGGTGGAGTGGGAGGGAGGCTCAAGAAGGAGGGGCTATATGCAAACATATAACTGATTCACTGCTTTACAGCAGAAACTAATACAATTATACTCCAAGAAAGAAAATAACTAAAATCTAAAAACAAAAGAATTTCACAGTTTTGGCACAAAAGAGCTGAGTGAGACTTCAGGGATAACCTAGCGGATTTGGATGTCCATGCAGAAACTGAGTCAGTCACATACCTTCAAAGTCACATACCTAGGCAGCTTAGTGCAAATGAGAAGTCAAAATGTGAAAAGAGAACCGTGGGGGATGGGAAGAAGGGAAGAGGAAAGAAAGACAAAGCTGCCAGGGTGATGAGAGAGAAGAAAGACCAAGCCATTAAAACATCTGAGCGCAGTGGGAATGACATGTATTGAATCTGCCGTCAGCAGAGCCAGCGGAGTGCAGTACCCACCCTGACAAATGCCAGGTTCCCTTGCTGACACTTGATAAAGGTTCCACCGAGCAGCGCAGTGGCAGCCAAGAACGGGGTGATGGTGCCGCCCGCTGGTTTAACCCCCGCTGCTCTCCAGCATGTGGCACAGAGTTGGTGCTAAATGAACGTTTGTGGAGTAATGATCAAATTACTGAGGTCAACTCCCTAAGCGTTTCCATCATCAATGTACACACACACCTAGCATTGCTGTGTGCACTGGGTTTGGTTGTCTAACTATGAGTGAACATCTTTGTTCCCCTTCTTTTTACATCGTTTTGTGTCTGTGCTATTAAAAAAAGATGTAGTCTCAGGTGTTCATGTCATACTGTGTGTGGAGGGCTATCCTTGTCTGCCCTGAGTCGTGTCTGACTCTTTGAAACCCCAAGGACCGTAGCCCACCAGGCTCCTCTGTCCATGGGATTTTCCAGGCAAGAATACTGGAGTGGATTGCCACTTCCTCCTCCAAGGAATCTTCCTGACCCCTGTCCCCCTGCTTCTCCTGTATTGCACGAGGGTTCTTTATTTGCTGAGCCATTAGAGAAGCCCTCCTTAAGTTCCTGTATATACTTCAGTTTCTGGTTATACAAATCTTTGACAACCTGGTTACTCAAAAGCACATCTCCACACATTGTCAATGCCCTACCTTTTTTTATAGAGGATTTGGAGTTCTCTTCATGCTCATTTGTGTAAGATGCTTATCTCTCTTTTCTAGTCTCAGGTATTTTTGATTATAACAGTGCTGCTCTCAGAAGTTGCAAATTCTGCAAAAGGTTTTCTTTTTTTTATTTATTTAGAGAGGAGCAAAATAAAAACAAACAAACAGAAGCAACCTACTAAGTACCATGTGCCAGGCCTAGCAGTGTTTGTTAGCACTAAACCGATGAAGACAGGGCTGCCCGGGTTTGGAAAGATCACAGTGTTGCAGCAGAAATTTGTCTTCATACTTGCCCCCTGTTTCTGAGGAGTGAATATCTTGACTTATTAGGGCAGGCATTACACTGGATTGATGTTCATTCTGAGTGCTTCCAGAAATAATGCTGGTCAAGTGTTTCTTAATGACAATGTGCTATGCTTTGTCTCGGGGAGGAAAAACAAAAAAAACCCTGGCATTGAATTTAAAGTTCTCGTTGTTAAAAGTACATGGATCTTCCTTCTTTGGTATCCTGTATTACATATGGTGGGCTTCCCTGCTGGCTCAGACAGCAAAGAATCAGCCTGCAATACAGGAGACCTAGGTTCTATCCCTAGGCAGGATCCCCTGGAAAAGAGAATGACTACCCACTCCAGTATTCTTGCCTGGAGAATTCCATGGACAGAGGAGCCTGGCAGGCTACAGTTGATGGGGTCACAAAGAGTTGGACATGACTGAGAGATTTTCACTTTCACACTTTCTTTCATTATATATAGCATGAGGCCTGGCACACAACATCCATGATCTTTTTATGTAGCTCCTACCACCTTTTATATTACCTAACCAATGTTTTATCTTTACTGTGAGCTGCAGAAATAAGGGGGCTTCCCCAGTGGCTCAACAGTGAAGAATCTGCCTGCAATTCAGGAGATACAGGATTGATCCCCGGATGCGGAAGATCCCCTGGAGGAGGGCATGGCGACCCAATCCAGTATTCTTGCCTGGAAAACGCCATGGACAGAGGAGCCTGGAGGTCTATGGTCCATTGGGTCACAAAGAGTGGACACGGCTGTAGTGACGGAGTTTCCCTACCAGTGGGCAGGAGACCTGAGATGTTTGTTTGGGGCTCTTTGAGTCTGTTCAATTGATTTCCTGATCAAGTGAGTGACTGTATTATCTATTGTGAGTCTATTTCTCAAGGGTACGTAAATATATATTGTTTATCATAAACGGTGAAGAATGATTTATAGTATTGACCAGTGCTTTTCTAACTGAGGGTCTCTGAATATGACTTTGTGGTTACCACCATCTGTAAAAGAGAGAGAAGAACCTATGTCATCTTCCAACTGCCAGGTTCATCTTTATCTATGGATAAACAGAGGCCCGGGTAATATTTATTGAAAGAATAAAAGTAATAAGTTACCAAGAAAATGTTGAAAAAGAATAGCTCCAACAACCTTGTTACACATGGAAAACCGAGCGGGACTGGCACACAATAACTTGCCCAAGAACTCACTGCTCAACGGTGGAAAGCTAGGTCTCAAATCCAGGGCCTCTGCTTTTGGGGGTTCTTTTGATAATAACTTGCTGTTCCTTCTAGCAAGTTTTCTTGATCACCAAATAACCAATGCAAAAAGTCTATTATATTAATTGTATTAGTCTAGTATTTTTCGTATATTTATGTACTCATTTATTTTTGACCCTTTTTCCTACTTTTATTTTAATAATTTAATTCTTTATGGAACTTTTATTGTAAGCAGCATTAAATCTTTACTGAATCCAATCTGAGATACAGATAATAACTCATACATACATGAATTCTACTGACTTAACCTTTCTATGGAGAAGGCAATGGCACCCCACTCCAGTACTCTTGCCTGGAAAATCCCATGGGCTGAGGAGCCTGGTAGACTGCAGTCCATGGGGTCGCAAGATGTCAGACACGACTGAGCGACTTCACTTTCACTTTTCAGTTTCATACATTGGCGAAGGAAATGGCAACCCACTCCCGTGTTCTTGCCTGGAGAATCCCAGGGACAGGGAAGCCTGGTGG
Source organism: Redunca redunca (assembly GCA_006410935.1). NCBI lineage: Eukaryota > Metazoa > Chordata > Mammalia > Artiodactyla > Bovidae > Redunca > Redunca redunca. The sequence goes on from SJYQ01002230.1 coordinate 296,110, forward strand.
GCTGCCGTCTCTGGAGTCTCACAGAGTCAGACACGACTGAAGCGACTTAGCAGCAGCAGCAGCAACCTTGTTATACACAAAAGTTCCTTAATTTTCTTTTATTTTTATATTTTTAATTGTTCTCTCTTCTTTTTGCCAGTCTCTCAGTCTTTACCTGTTGGCAACTATTAGGGATATCAAAGTTGCTCTTGCCAAGTGCCAAGAAATATTCCCAAAAAATAGAATCAAATTGAGCAGGAATTAATGACAATACCACATTCTTAAGTAACTGGGGAAACTGAGAAACAAAATCCCTAGGAGGACTTGTCCATGCTGAAGGTCTGTGGAATAGTGATGCACACCAAGAGGTAAATGACAAAAACAACAAGTGTTTCTGGAGTGTACAATGTGCCAAGCGCGCAGAGGAACGCGATACACAGCATCTCACTGGGTCTTCGTGTGAGGCAGATAATATCATGACTCTCGTTTTACAGGTGAGGAAAATGAGGTTCAAACAGTCACAAGGCTAATAAGCGGAAGGACTGCAATTAGAATTCAAGATTTTTCTGATCCAAAACCCATGCTCAGAAGAGGCTGATTCTGAGAAGGCTGGTTCATTGGCAGCACAGAATTCAAAATGTGGGTAATGCTTTGGTCAAAACTCTTATTAAATGAGAGAGAAAAAAAGGAGGGAAACTTAGATGAGGCTGTTGTACACACTCCCCCTTTTACTAAAGCCCGTACAGCCCACCAGTGAAGAGAACATAAAGCTTAAAAAAATTTTTTATATGAACCATTTTTAACTATTGAATTTGTCATAATATCACTTTGTTTCACGTTTTGGTTCTGTGGCTACAAGGGATGTGGTATCTTAGCTTCCTGCTAAGTTGTTTCAGTCGTGTCCAACTCTGTGTGACCCCATAGATGGCAGCCCACCAGTTTCCCCCGTCCCTGGGATTCTCCAGGCAAGAACAATGGAGTGGGTTGCCATTTCCCCTTGCATACTCTGCACAGGAAGGCTAAGGCCCAACCACTGAACCACCAGGGAATTCCTGAGAAAATGATGCTTCTTTGGGGGCAGATAAGGCAGTTTTGGCTTGGAGCTGCCCCATAGTCACCTGGCTAGGAGGTGTTATGGTCAAGACCAGAAGTAACATTGGAGTTCAACTCCACCATCACAACGTTTTCTGCTTACCCATACTTCACACACTTTTCAACAACAAGATTATCATTGTTCTAAAAACTAGATGCCCTTGCCTCCTTCCATCTCCATCAAAACACTTTCAAATGATGTTTACTAAGCATTTGCTCTGTACCAAAAATCAGGCTAGGCATTTTCATGGACATGGAGATAAAGACAATGTGAATTCACCTCTAGAGCCTGTGTAGCCTAAATAAAGGAGATAGATACAGTATAAAAACACAGATAATAGTAAAAATCATGTTGGTGATGGTGATAATAGTATTTATCACATGTCAGACTTATGAAATTTAACGCACATATCTCATTTACTGCAGATACCATTGATGCCCACTCATCCCTTGGTCCCATTTAAGTTCATCTGCAGTTGACATGGACTATGATGCTTAGAGTATCCTTCCTCAAGTGCCTTCATTGCTCTGCTTCTTGCTTGCCTTTCTTTAGAGGCAGGGCTTATCAGAGCATCCAGGAAATGTCAGGGAGTTAATGCTCCCATGTATGGATGTGAGAGTTGGACTGAGAAGAAGGCTGAGCACCGAGGAATTGATGCTTTTGAACTGTGGTGTTGGAGAAGACTCTTGAGAGTCCCTTGGACTGCAAGGAGATCCAACCAGTCCATTCTGAAGGAGATCAACCCTGGGATTTCTTTGGAAGGACTGATGCTAAAGCTGAATCTCCAGTACTTTGGCCACCTCATGTGAAGAGTTGACTCATTGGCAAAGACTCTGATGCTGGGAGGGATTGGGGGCAGGAGGAGAAGGGGACGACAGAGGATGAGATGGCTGGATGGCATCACGGACTCGATGGACGTGAGTCTGAGTGAACTCTGGGAGTTGGTGATGGACAGGGAGGCCTGGCATGCTGCTATTCATGGGGTCGCAAAGAGTCAGAAACAACTGAGCGACTGAACTAATGCTCCCAAGTGCAACTAGGCAATGAGGGATGGGAGAGAGTAGCCCAACTTCCCCATCCCTTAGGAGGCTAACTCAGGCACGTTCCACAAAGTTACTCCAAAGGCTCCAGCAGCTCACAGGGGTGGCTCAGTCGTCAGTGCATACTTCGTGTCTGCCCCTCCTTGCTTTGTCCCCATTCTCCCTGCCAGTGCATCTGGCGTAGCCTCCCAAATGGATGATCTGCTCCCAAGTCACTCCCTCAGTGTCTGTGTTGAAGGATAGAAATGGTTCTAGAAAATAAGCCTCAGGATGGTATTCTGGAATTGGAATGATCACTAGTCAGATAAAAACAAGGGGCTGATTGCTGCTTTTTAAGGTGGTGATAACCCACGCCATGGTATAGCATCCCAATTACCAAGACTTACCTGTGGTGAATTGAAATGAGATACAGATGGAACACTGTATCTGACAGCGTTCAGATATAGAACTGTACGCAACAGTTCTAGCCCTTGAAAGCTATGCGGACAGTGGTGGTTATAAGGGTGATGGAATTGGATATATTTTGGTAAATGCCCTAGAGGTCTCAAGGGATTTTTTTTTTTAATGTAGGTTTAATTTAATCACTGTCAACTCAGGATGTCATGTGGAAGCCAGAAAATCTCCATGGCAATATTTCTAATCTAGAGGAGGCTGATTCATTATCAACAGAGAAGTTGGGCTGGTGATTTTCTCAAAAATCAAAATTTTCTTTAAAAAGAGTAATAAGGAAGGCAGTTAATGTGACTTTCTCATCTCCAACAGCCAGAGGGCAGACCATCATGAAAATCAGGCACAATATTAAATATATAGCCACTCTAAAGAACTACAAAGAAGACAGAATATTTAGTCCCATTATGTGTTGTAATACTAAGTAAATGCTTCAATAAAGAGTGGCATTCAAAGACTTGGAAAGCAAATATCTAGGCAATGCTCCTGAGAAAATGAAGTCCCTAGATTACCATGTACTCTCCAGGTTGTAAAAAATAGCTTTGCTGTCCTTGCTAAAGAAAAGTAGACTCGCATGTCCTAGAGATCATTCAAACATAACATCTAAAATAATTATCACCAAGAGTAATCATCTTCCTCTATATTTTTTTCCCATCTCCTCTTATTTTCTCCTCCAGTGTGGCTAGAGTCATATTTTATAATAGCACACATGGCATATAGGAGGAGACGGCCTGTTGAACAAGAAGAACAGTAGAAGCTGACTGATGCATACTCAGAGAACGCAGAGGGAAAACTGGGAAGTGAATCTTGAGCGTGGTATATAAGGCTAGATCAGAGAAAGCTGGTATTTGCTGATATGGAAACATGCCCAGAACTTGGAGTTTAACATCATAGAAAAGACACCTCAAGCCAACTTTATTAAACTATAAGGATGGATCATTGAAGTTTTAGATTCAATCATAGGTTATGGCAAATAAGGTAGATATGACAGAGCTACCTTATCAAAATACTGAGAAAAAAAAGTTAGGAAGTCCATGTAAGCAAACATATTAGCAAGGATATATCAGATAAGAATGGAAACCTACCAAATAAACTATCAAACATTACCAAAGAGAGCCCAGGGAATACTTCCCACAAGGAAAAAAGAAGAAATGTGCTAAAGGGAATGACGTGTAAACACCACTGATACACTCTATTTGCTTATTATTTTATTCATGGTTCGATATACTCTGTTGGTCAGTGTTGCTTAGGAGGTACTATCTTGGAACTAGGATCCATAGTCTCAATAACTGATGAATTTTAGTACAGAAAATATGAAGTTTCACCATCACCAGACACAAGGTAGTCTTACCACAATTAGGAGCAAGATCAAATTAACATTTGGAAGGATTTTAACCACCTTGGATTTGTGGAAATGGCTAATAAATCATGATGTCTCTAGGAATGATATAAATGGGAGACTCACAAACATATTTCTTGATTATATAACCAAAAACTTCTAAGAGCTGGCCATAAGAAAACTCCATCAGGAGCTTCAGTGGGAAATCATGATCACTTATTCAGTGTCTGCTCTGAGGTCAAAAAAAGAAGGGAAGATAGGGAGCCTGTAACACTCTGAAAATATTGCAATAGGCATTTCTGCATTTTTCCTTCAAATGAACTTATAGCTAGTCCTGTGCTAGAACTGACTTGTACCATCATCAAGGGCAAATAGCTCATATCTCCTCCCGACTCTGTTCAGTGACACGGTGATGATTGCTTTGATTAGCCGTGAGTAGGAAGTTTATACCATGGAAATTGGCAAATGCTATAATCATGGTTTTATTTTTAAAATTTTTGTTAGTTTCCCCTTGGAAATCAGATTTTTAAACATTTAACAGTCTACCACTGCCTATGAAAATATACTAGAATCACTGTACTATCTGGGGACATTCTTTGGCAATAAAGAATATCCAGAATTTTCTAGAGATGCTGGATACAGGTTGTGAGTTGACATTGATACCAAGGGATCTGAGATATTCACTTTTAAAAAATCAAGGCAGATGATGGATAGGTAATAAATAGCATCCTGCCGACCAAAGTCTACCTCACAATTGCTTCACTGGGTATGCAGACCCATCCTGCAGTAATGAAATAAAAATGTATGAAAAAAGTCTTGTACTATAACTGAAAAGCTTTTACATAGTGAAGGAAACCATCAACAAAACAAAACAACCAGCTTACTGAATGGAGAAGATGTTTGCAAATGATATATCTGATAAGGGCTTGGTATTCAAAATATATAAAGAATTCATACAACTGAATAAAATAAAAACAGACAACCCAATTAAAAATGGGGAGATAATATGAATAGACATTTCTCCAAGGAAGACAAGTAGATAGCCAATAGGCATCTGAAAAGTACTCAGCATCACTAATCATCAGGGAAATGCAAATCAAAACCACAATGAGACATCACTTCACACCTGTCAGAAGGGCTCTTATCAAAAGGACAAGAAACCACAAGTATCGTTGAGGATGCAGAGAAAAGGGACTCCTAGTGCACTGTGGGTGTGTTTGCAAATTGGTGCAGTTTGCAGTTACAGTACAGAGAGTCCTCAAAACACTAAAAATAGAACTACAGTGTGATCGAACAACTCCATTTCTGGATATTTACAGCACCCCCCCAAAATAAACACACTAATTTGAAAAGACATATGTATTCCTATGTTCATGGAAGCGCTATTTATAATAGTCAAGATATGGAAGCAATCTACGTAGCCATTAATGGATAAATGGATGAGGAAAATGTCTCCCTCTCTCCCCCTCTCTCTCTCCTACCCCCCCACCGACACACAAAGGAATATTACTCAGCCATAAAAAAGAATGGAATCTGGCTATGTGTGGCAACACAAATGGACATGGGGTGTATTATTCTAGGTGAAATAAGTCAGACAGAGAAAAGCAAGTACCAGATGATTTCACTTAAATGTAGAAGCTAAAGACGAACAAGCACAACAAGACAGAAACAGACTCTTAGACACAGAGAATACACTGGTGATCGTGAGAGGGAAGTGAGAGTGGGGTGCAGGTGAAGTAGGTGAGGGACCTTAAGAAGTACAGGCTTCCAGCTGTGAAATAAGTGTCGTGAAGCTATAATGCACACCTTGTAACAGCTTTATATGGTGATGGATATGCAGTGATCATTTCATAATGTGTACAAACACTGGAATATTATGTTGTACACCTGAAACTAATATAATGTTATATTTTACATACAACTCAATAAAAATTGTTTTCAAATGTCCCCTGTAGCATTACTTATAATAGTAGAAAAGTGAAAACCATAAATTCTTCAACAAGTGATTGAAGAAAGCAATTGTGTACTATTCATGCAATGAGATATCATTCAGAAATAAAATTCTGATGCAGCAAATATATGGATGAATTTCAGAAACATTATGCTGAGTAAAAGAAGACAGATACACAAAAATGCATCACTTATGATTCCATTCAAATGAATTTATAGAACTGGCCAAAAATAAGCTATGCTAAAAGGAATCAAATAAGTGGCTCTCTGGGGAGGGGGGTGAATCTACTGGAAAGAGCATGGCCTCCCTATTTGAGGATATGAAAATATCTTGATTTGAATGCTGGTTACGTGGGAGTATACATTTCCAAAAGCTCATAATTGTATAGTCAGGGTAAGTGCATTCTATCTAAATTTACCTCAGTTAAACTCTTGCTTGTTGAGCACTTCCATTGTATCTGTCATTACTGTAAGCTCTTATATAAATCATGTCACTTGTGTCTCAGAGGAATCTTATAAACATTCTTTCTCATTTTAAAGAAGAAGCTGAGGCGCTGGCAAATTAGTCAAGGACAGACAGCAAAGACATAGTACAGCGGAGAGTCAATTCTAGGCAGTCTTAAACCAGAGCAGGACTCTTAATGTCCATGTTGTAATCAAGCTCTCTCCAATGTCTACAGCCTTAAATATTGACACTCACGATCATTACCTGTCATTTCTGAAAAGTTGCCATCATATAATCTTTGCTTAGAATGGTAACAGACATTAAAAGATGCCTGCAATGAGCGGTGGGTAAAGATATTGCAAGTTTAAATGGTGACTGGAGGCTCCAAACAGCATCCTTGAACTGCAAGCAGGGAGGCAAGCTGTCAAGAACCATCAAGGGGAGAAAGCCGCTCAGTGTGAGGCTGATCAGACAGCACCTAGAATACTGTAAACAATTCTGGGCATCTCAACACGAGAGAGCTGTCAAGAAATTGGAAGAGATTCAAAGAGCATCAGGGAGCATGGTTAAAGGACTGGAGGGATTGATTTATGAGGAAAGATTAAAAGAACTAAATACTGCCTGCGTAGACAGAGCATAACTAAGGAGGGACATAGTAACAACATAAATATTTGAAGGGCATATACACAGAAGGAGAAAGATTGTTAATGTTGCCCCACGGAGGTATAAATAGAAATTAGAGGATAGAACACAGGAATGAAAATGTTGTCCAAATATTAATAAACGTGTCCTGACAATGTGATCAATTAGACTTTGAAGGAGCTTCCCAGAGGACAAGTAGAAATCCACTTGTCCAAGCCATTGAAAATCAGTCCTGACACTGATTAACATCCTCCATACTTTTGGATCTAGAAGCAGAAAAGTGTGATTATATGAAAGAAGTTTCCCCACCTCCCTAAGTATACTAGGGCCAATTAACAGTAAAGCTATAAGCAGTGCTTCAGATATTTTTATATTTAATATGGCAATTCTTTGGGGCAAATGTTCCACCTCTTCTACAAATCAAGGATGCTTAGTTTCAGAGAAGTTTTACAGATCATCCAGGTATTAAGTTACAAAGCCAGGGGTCCGTTCCAGTTTTTAGAACCTCAAAGTGCAAATCATTTTCATGAATGGATAGACATGAACAAGTCTTGAATTTGGCAATTTTAACATACACTGAATACATTTTTCATTGGAAAAGAGCTAGGGTGGATCAGTGTCTGACTTGCCTGAGAGAATGAGCATCTGACCCAAGGCAATCTTGGGAGGCAGATGGATTTGAGGACAACAATATGCTTTCAAATGAGTTGTAAAACTTCAAAAACTACTGTGAGGAATGTGTTGGCTCATACACTCTTGGATTATAAAATTCCAAGCTTGCATATAACTTTATATGCATATGATAAGTCTACTTTGACTTATCATTTATTCATAATTCACTTGTTAATTACATATATATGTATTTAGACAATGTGTGTGTATATATATATATATAATGTGTATATATATATATACACACATTAGATTTGGACTGCTAATATAGCAGCTGTGGACAAATCAAAATCCCTCAAGGAGCTTAAACTTAAGTTCAGGAAAAAGATAATGGAGAAATTTATAGAAATGACCAGTGATGATAGGTACAGTTAAGAAAGAGAAAACAAATGAGACTGAGAAGGTAAGTTGCAGACTGGGAGAAAATATTTGCAAAAGATAGATCTGATAAGAAATGATTACCTAAAATATACAAAGTCATAAAACTCAACAACAAGAATGATCTGTTTAAAAAAATGAGCCATAAACCTTAACAGACTCCTCACCAAAGAAGATATGTAGGTGACAAACAAGAAAATGGATAGATGTCCTACATCACACATCATCAAGGAAATGACACTACCACACACATATTAGAAAGGCCAAAATCTGGACCACTGACAATACCAAATGCTGGCAAGTATTGGAGTAATAGGGATTCTCATTCATGGCTGGTAGGGATGTAAAATGAAACAATTACTTTGCAAAACAGTTTGGCAGCTTCTTACAAAACTGAACATACTCTTACCATATGATATAGCAATCATGCTCCTTGGTATTTACTCAAAGGAGTTGGAAACATATGTTTATACAAACACCTGCACACAGGTGTTTATAGCAGCTTTACCCACAATTGCCAAAACTTGGAAGCAAGCAAGAAACTCCTCAGTAGGCGAATGGATAAATGAACAAGTACATCCAGACAATGAAATGTTATTAGATGCTAAAAAAGAAATGAGATATCAAGCCATGAAAAGACATGGAGGAAACCAAATAAACATTACTAAGGGAAAAAGGTTAATCTGAAATGGCTACATGGTGTGTAATTTCAATTATAAGACATTCAAGAAATGGCAAAATTATAAGGACCACAAAAGACCAGTGGTTTCCAGGAGCTGGGTGAGGGCAGAGAAGGAAGAATGAACAGGCAAAGCACAGATTTTTAGGAAAGAGTGATACTGTAATGATGTGTGCTGAGTGGCTCAGTTGTGTCTGACTCTCTGTGACTCCATGGACTATAGCCCTCCAGGCTTCTCTGTCTATGGGGATTCTCCAGGCAAGAATACTGGAGTGGGTTGCTATACCCTCTGCCAGGGGATTTTCCCACTCAGGGATAGAACCCAGGTCTCCCGCATTGCAGGCAGATTCTTTACCATCTAAGCCACCAGGGAAGCCCACCATGTAAATTAACATGTATCTACAATGATGGATACATGTTGTTATACATTTGAACAAACCCAAAGAAACCTCAACACTGAGAATCAGCTTCAACATCAGCGATGGGCTTTGGGTGATTATAAGGTCTCAATGTAGGTTCATCCATTGTAACAAATGTGCCACACCGATGAGGGATGTTAATCATGGAGGAGGCGATGTCTGTATGGGGGCAGGGGACCATGTGGAAAATCTGTACCTTCCTCTTAATCTTGCTGAGAATTAAAAACTGCTCTACAGAACAATCCTACACACACACACACATGCACACACACACACACACACAGAATGAGATTAACTAGGATAAGGATTGTGATTGGAAGTTTAGATCTGGAGGTCTGTGAAGGTCATGTTAGGAAAGTAATATTTGAGCAGAGATTTGATTAAAGCAAAGGAGTGAGCTCCATAAAGATCTGGGGAAATATTCAATGCACATCAGCAGAGGACACAGCAAGGGCAGTTGCCAGGGTTGGATGGTTTGGTCTGTCTGTCTGAGAGACCATAGTCGAGTTCACTGTGGCAGAATCGGAAGGAGAATGTACAAGTGTTGAGAAAGGAGATGTCGTCAGGGGATAGAGTCTAAAAGGTATTCAGTCCAGTTCAGTCGCTCAGTCATGTCCGACTCTTTGCGACCCCATGAATCGCAGCATGTCAGGCCTCCCTGTCCATCACCAACTCCCGGAGTTCACTCAGACTCACGTCCATCGAGGCCATGATGCCATTCAGCCATCTCATCCTGGGTCGTCCCCTTCTCCTCCTGCCCTCAATCCCTCCCAGCATCAGGGTCTTTTCCAATGAGTCAACTCTTCGCATCAGGTGGCCAAAGTGTTGGAGTTTCAGCTTCAGCATCAATCCTTCCAATGAATATTCAGGACTGATTTCCTTTAGGATGGACTGGTTGGATCTCCATGCAGTCCAAGGGACTCTCAAGAGTCTTTTCCAACACCACAGTTCAAAAGCATCAATTCTTCAGCGCTCAGCTTTCTTCACAGTCCAACTTTCACATCCATACATGACCACTGGAAAAACCATAGCCTTGACTAGACGGACCTTTGTTGGCAAAGTAATGTCTCTGCTTTTCAATATGCTATCTAGGTTGGTCATAACTTTTCTTCCAAGGAGTAAGTGTCTTTTAATTTCATGGCTGCAGTTACCATCTGCAGTGATTTTGGAGCGCCCCAAAATAAAGTCTGACACTGTTTCACTGTTCCCCCATCTATTTCCCATGAAGTGATGGAACCAGATACCATGATCTTAGTTTTCTATACATTGAGCTTTAAGCCAACTTTTTCACTCTCCTCTTTCACTTTCAACAAGAGGCTTTTTAGTTCCTCCTCACTTTCTGCCATAAGAGTGGTGTCATCTGCATATCTGAGGTAAAAAGTATTACTGTTAATTTAAATTCTTTTTACTCTGACTGAAGCCAGAAGCTATTAGAAGATTTTGAGCAGAGAAGGAACACAATCTCTCTTAAATCTTAAAAATAATTATTCTGGGTATGGTGAGTAATACAGACTGTAGGTTAGTAAGGACAAAAGCAAAAGGACCAGTTAATGGGCTACTGTGATTATCCAGGTGAGAAGTAAAGATAACTGGGATCAGGGCAGCAGAGGTGGAGGTAGGGAGAAACGATCAGATTTTGAGGGTATAGCCAACAGGATCAGCCAATGAGTAGGGATGTGAGATGAAGAGATGTACCATTTCATAACATATCATGATCCATTGCAACAATTTTCTCTGATTTCTTTTCTATCACAAATCCCTTAAAAAATATTAATCACTGTATTTATAGCACTTGGAAATGCTTGGAATAAGAATCACCATTTGGGATTAAGGCTGCCTGGAACAGAATCTCAGCTCTATAATTTATTTGCTGTCTGACCTTAACTAACAAACTGGAGCCTCTATTTCTTTCATCTGTAAAAAGAAGAATTCCTTGAACACAGGTTTTACAAATTGGAACAAGGGGAAATGAACAAGGGTCTGGGCTTTGTACCACTCCAGAATTCACCCAGAACACTTCAACTTTTACCAACTATATATTTATGATCTATGTAAGTTTTCTCTAGGGAACAATGTTTCATGGGTAAAATATGAAAAAGAATGTGCTCGATTAAGTAACACATATGGCAAACCACTTTATTCTTGCCTGGAGATTTCCATGGACAGAGGAGCCTGGCAAGCTACAGTCCATGGGGTCACAAAGAGTCAGACATGACTGAGTGACTAACACAAACAGTCTCTTCTAATGTAATGACCATTGTTGTTCTTGTTTCATTGCTAAGCCATGTTTGACTCTTTTGCAACCCCATAGGCTGTAGGCATCACCGACACAATGGACATGGTTTTGGGTGGACTCCGGCAATTGGTGATGGACAGAGAGGCCTGGCATGCTGCGGTTCATGGGGTCACAAAGAGTCGAACACGACTGAGCAACTGAACTAACTAACTAACTAGACCACCAGGCTCCTCTGTCCATGGGATTTTCCAGGCAAGAATACTGGAGTGGGTTGCCATTTCCTTCTCTAGGGGATCTTCCTAACCCAGGGATCAAACCCAGGTCTCCTCCATCTCTTTTATTTCCTGAATTGTAGGCAGATTCTTTTCTGCTGAGCCACTGGGAAGCCCTGTATCATGTAATATAAACTTATGAAACATCGTGATGAGCCAGGCACAACTTTGGGTACTTCAGAAATGATATTGAATCCAATATGCAGAGTCTATGCTCTACAGGGCCCATAGGGCAGGGCGTGTCCTTACTTAGGAAGACCATGGAACCCTAGAGAACCATTGGATGTGTTGATATTATAGATATTTTCCAAACCTGTATGTATATTGGATTTTCCTAGAGAAAGCATGTGCTATGTTCATTAATACATTTTTGTAAAAACTAAAGCAAAACCAGAAAAAATCTTTTTAGTGAAATATAATGAATCCAATTGTTTAAAACAAGCTTCAATCTCCAAAAATTAAGAATCGTGAGACTTGATTAAATTCGCTCCCCATTTTCTTATCTTATTTTTTATCATTTCCTCTGCAATGTTACTAAGACAGAGAATCTACATGTAAATAGAAATACGTACTGCTATTTTATTTATACTTATAAGCATGAATTTCCATAAAAATATTTTTAAAGAGCAGGCAAGCTACACTACAGATTAATCCAAATATAAGAAAGCCTTCAGTACTTTCCTCATCTACACAGGCACATTGATAAAAAAATAAAGTAGGCTGTGACTTATACCAGAAAATGTTCATTCAGTTTTGTGTTTTTCCCTAATATTGATTTCCTTTTAACAAATAAGTTTGTTTGAAAATCATCTACTAGAGAGGAATCTGGCTGGGAGGAGGGTGTGTTCAGGAATGAGAAACAGTTAAGTGTTCAGGGCCACGGCCCATTGGAAATCAATCAGAAGTGAATAGAAAACATTTCCCCCATTATAATGGAAGTTGATGAGAAATGGGATGCCATTTATGCAATTTTGACTTATAGGCAACTTTTTAATTTTCTTTTTTATTCTCCAAAGACCCAGCCAAGTCCCAGCTCTACCACAAATTAGCTTTGTGAAAGAAAACAGCTCAGTTATTCTAAGCATTAGTTTCCTCATTGGTGCAACCAGACCTGAAGCTCCAGTATCACTGAACGTATATCTACATTTTTCAAAACCACACTAGGTATTACCCTAGCACATAACAGAAACACTGTAACTCTTAAAGGAATGGATGATTAAATGAATGAATGAGGGGTCTAGAAGTCATATGATAGGGTGAAAAGAGCTCAAGTAATTAAAACAATTCAAAGACACAAACTGCTCATCATCCTGGTTTACAAAATTATCATATGCATAACGTTGTGAAAGACATTTATAATTTTAGGTCTTATTTTTCTCATATATAAAATTTGCCTCACCACGATATGTGAAAAGTATTTTACCGACATAAAAATAAAGGATGCAGTCTACCCCTTTGATTGTGATCCCTGAAGTAACTCGAGCTTTACTATTCTCTGACTGTACCCTTCACCAATCTGCAGATTTCAAGGACAAGCCTACTCATTTCCTGCACTTCTGGTTAGTTACCTACCATAGAGTGATTCTCGGATAAAAAAATTTAGAACAAACACCTGAAAGATATGGGTACTGCTGAAGCCAAAGTTCTCTTCTCCACTCCTCTTTTTGTTCATTTTGCTGTCAGACCATATTAAAACCACCCAAAAGGAAAAAAAAAAAAAAAAAAAGTCAACACACACACACACACAAACCATCTGAGCAAGCAGTGAATGTACCCAGATTATGTTAAAATATATTAAATATAATAAGTGTATATTGCCTTTTTCATGAATGTTGCCAGAGCTATTTTTGAGCTTGATTCAAATCCAACCTTTGAGACATAAAAGTTTTTTTTTAATGCAGTTTACAAGAGAAAAGAGTTTGACTTTATATAGTATACTTTATCCTTTGGGTTTCTAAAAGAGCATCACAAAACAGGATGTTAGATCTTCACCTTGTGGGAAGTGCAATCAGATCCAGAAGGCTTTGTGAATCCAGTGGTGGGTCATGCTGAGCTCTGATCAGCTGACTACCTTTTACGGTGGCCATGGCATGTCTTGCTAAGTTTCAGACAACAGAGAGGGCCCAGGGAGGGGGAGTCAACTCACAGGAGAAGTGCAAAGTGGAATTCTGAGATTAAATCCACCAAAGACAAGAGGGGAAAGTGGTGGAGATGAGAAATGAAAAGTATCTTAAGAGTGACGAAGTGAACTCACTCGTCTCTGAGGGTTCTGTGCCCACTCTACGTGGATCGGCCAGAAGCCATCAGCTCTTTGGATACAGCTATGACCTAAACAATGCAATCAACTCTTTAAAAAGGCTTGCCCAGCTCTTCCCTGGTCCCAAACGTTTAGTCAAGATCATTTCTCACACAGATTTGACATCATGTCCCTCTTACTGATAATCCCTTACTAGGCCTGCAGTCAATTCCCTTTTTCATACCTTCAGTGCTTTTCTCCTGAAATATGTCAATGATTCTTTTAATGGTGTCCTTGCTCCTAGACCTACAAACCACACGTCACTAGATGAGGTGACTTGTGCCACTTTCCAGCACACATGAAGTCGATTGTATCTTCCAACAATCCTGTGGATTAGGTATTATAATTCCCAATTTATGAAAGAGACAAATTCTTAAATGGAGGGGAAAACTTATCTTCCCTGTGGTGCACTTCCACTACCTTTTGTTTCTATATTATTGCTCTTACTACGTTGCCTTATGATCTGTCCTTCCAGATGCCGACCTTCTAAACAGGAATGTGAATTCTTTAGGAACTGGGTCTAATATCATTCATCTTCATATCTCTGGTGCCTAGATGAGAGTGAAAGCTATTTAACATTTTGAAAGACTATGCAAATACATGCACAAATGAAGTAAAATGAATAGTGTTGGTAGGCAACAGTCCTTTAAAGAGCAGGAGGGTGGATGTTTGGTGGTGACTGGTGTTTGGTCCTGTGACAGCCCTACTCTGAGTCATTTGTCATGTTCTTGAGAGTCTAATATCAGGTCTGATAGCATACCTTTTCCCAGTGATAGGAAGGCTCCAGAGAAATTTAAAAACAACAGAGCTGAAGGGTTGGGCTTGCAGGTAAGGCAGTCTTGATAGCTTCATCAAACACTAGGAATGTTTTATTGCAGAGGAGAGGCATGCACAAGGCTCTGTGCCTTTTCTAGTCTGAACAAAACTAAAGAAATCACAAATCTGTTCTCAGCACTGACTCACAGTCCCTAAAATGGTGAAGATGGAAAATCACTTCTCTGAGTAGCAACAAAATGAAATATTTCTGAACACCTTTCTCTGACAGGTTTAAAAAAGCAAAGGAAGTAAAGGAAGGGAGTTGCTGGCTGTGAAAAGTCTTGGATGAATGCATTGAGAGCAGTTATTTTAGTGGTGCTGGTGATAAAAATTAAATGGGGGCCTTATGGGAAATGTACGTTTCCTCAGAATGTGTTGGGACAAATGTAGCTTTTTAGAGGCACTCTCAGAAGCTGGGCAGAGGTGGCAAAGAATACAAAGTCAGAACAGGGACGGGGTGAGAGGAGGAGCAGGGAGACCAGAACAGACACACTTCCAAAAGCAGAGGAGATCACATGTAAGATATCTGGGGCAGGTTGGGAAATACTCAATTCTAGCAAAGCAGGGAGCAGGGCAGGGGCAGGAGGAAGATAGACAAGGAGGAAGAGGGGAGAGAGGAGAGAATCCAGAAAGAGCATGAGGCAGAGAGAAGAAAAAGGACACATGAAGACGTATCGTTGCAAATTAAAAAGACACCGCTTAATAAAGCTGCAGAGATGCTGGGGGCTACGCTGAGTTAGGAACCCACTTCTGCCAGTTAGTAACTGTGAGACCTTATACAAATACATACATTCTCTGAATACTTGTTTCTTACTTTTTTGAAATGGGGATAGGGATATCTCTTTTACTGAGTCTTTTTATTTTATTTTTTTCCATTGGAGTATAATTGTTTTACAAAGTTGTGTTCATTTCTGCTGTGCAATAGTGTGAATCAGCTCTACGTATACGCGTGTATGTGTGTATATATATGTCTTTATATATACATATACATATAGCCCCCTTCTTGGACCTCCCTCGCACCACCCCCCACCTCATCCGCCTATCTAGGTCATCACAGAGCATGTCGCTGAGCTCCCTGTGCCACACAGCAGCTTCCTTCTAGCTATCTGTTTCATACATAGCAGGGTATATGTGTCAACTCTACTCTTCCAACATGTCCCACCCTTCCCTCTTTTGCCCATGTCCACCTGTCCATTCTCTGTATCTTTGTTTGTATTCCTGCCCTGCAAATAATTCAACTGTATCATTTTTCTAGATTCTGTATATATGAATTAATACACAATGTTTATTTTTCTCTTTCTGACTTACTTCCCTCTGTATGACAGACTCTAGGTCCATCAACATCACTACAAATAACCTAATTTCATTCCTTTTGTGTGGCTGAGTAATAGTTCATTGTTTAATTGTTTAAATTAAATAATGTTCATGAAGGGTCTAGTACCAAGCCTGATATATTGTTAGTATCCTATCATAGTAACTTAAAAAAATTAGTAACATAATTATCTAGGGAAAAAGTAGAAAAAATCAGTTTTCTCAGCATAATGAGTTCTAGGCATATATGTCAGCTTATATTATGATTATTTTTAGTAAAGTAATATCATCAGTAATTATGTCAGATAAAGAAATATCTTGTGCCTGTATGTAGGATGTTCTGTAGAAACCTAATCCTGTTGATAGGTCATGAAGAGGTTCAGTTCAGTTCAGTTCAGTTGCTCAGTCGTGTCCAACTCTTTGCAACCCCGTGAATCACAGCATGCCAGGCCTCCCTGTCCATCACCAACTCCCAGAGTTCACTCAGACTCACATCCATTGAGTCAGTGTTGACATCCAGCCATCTCATCCTCTGCCGTGCCCTTCTCCTCCTGCCCCCAATCCCTCCCAGCATCAGAGTCTTTGCCAATGAGTCAACTCTTTGTATGAGGTGGCCAAAGTACTGGAGTTTCAGCTTCAGCATCATTCCTTCCAAAGAACACCCAGGGCTGATCTCCTTCAGAATGGACTGGTTGGATCTCCTTGCAGTCCAAGGGACTCTCAAGAGTCTTCTCCAACACCACAGTTCACAAGCATCAATTCTTTGGAGCTCAGCCTTCTTCACAGTCCAACTCTCACATCCAT